>PVIH01001119.1:205357-260556 GCA_004025045.1 Sigmodon hispidus | reverse complement strand
GTAGTACTCATTAGCATGTGGCTGGTAATTGGCCCAAAATAATGGCTCATTAACATATTTGAGGATGGCATCGGATAGGTCCTTTCTCGATGCCTAATTAGCATAAGCACATCGGATTGGTCACTACTCGATGCCTAATTAGCATAAGCGGCAATAGAATGTTCCAGCAAGTTGTGCAAAGGCAAACCGCGCCCTACATATTCCCTACTTTCTAAGGCCTTTTGTTGGGTTCTTGAATTTTTTGGAGTTGAATTTAGTGCAGTCTTACAGAGAAGGAGCCAGTTTCATTTCTTTACATGAAGGTACCCAGTTTGTTCAGCATCGTTTGTTTAAGATGCTGAATTTTTCCCATGTGTTTTGTTGACCTCTTTGTAAACTCTCAGATGACTGAAGAAGCATGGGCTTATTTGGAGGGTCTCAGGTTTATTACATTGCTCAGTGAATTTGTTTCTGTTCTGACATCATACTATTTTCAATACTATAGCTCTGTAGTATAAATTGAGGCCTGGGATGGCAATTCTTCAAGAAGTTTGTTGTTGTTATTCTTGATTGTTTTGAAATGCTGGGTCCTTTATATCTCAATACAAAAATTAAGATTTTTTTTTAACTTTCTATGAAAAACTAAATTGGAATTATGACAGATATTATATTGAATATGTATTACTTTTGATGTCATGGTTATTGTCCAAATATTAATCTTACCAATCTATGAGCATTGATTTCGTCTTTTGGCATGGTCTTCAGCTTTTCTTTTGCAGTGTCTTAAAATTATCATTGCACAGTTCTTTAGCTTCCTTGATTTATTTTTAGTTTTTGTTGTTGTTGTTGCTTTTATTACTAATCTGTTCCTGGGTTGCTTTTATTCTATTTTTAGATGGTTTAAGTGGGTTTTTGTTTTTTTGGCTATTGTAAATGGTATTGTTTTACTTACCTATCCCTGCATCTTTCTTATTACTATATAGAAAATCTACTGACTTTTAAGTGTTAATTGCATATCTTGCCTTTTTTACTCAATGTGTTTACTGTCTGGGGGTATTTTCTGACAAATTTTCAAAGTGTTTTATGTATAGAATTATATCATCTACATAGAAAGATATTTTAACTTCTTACTTTCTTATTTGTGCTCTTTTTTTTCTCCTTTCATGTCCTATTACACTGGCTAAGACTTCTAGTACTAGCTTCAACAGGAGAGAAGAGAATGGATATCTTTGTCTTGTTCCTGATTTTACTAGAAACATTTTGAATTTTTTTCACTTAGAATGACAATGACTTTAGGCTTGTTGTATATTTTCTTTATTATGTTGGTATCTACCTGCTAAATCCCCAGACTGCAGTACTTTTTTTATTATCGTTGATTGTTAGACTTTGGCATTGTTCTGTAGCTAATGAGATGATTATTTGGTTTTTACCCTTTATTTATGTGGCGGATTATATTTACTAATTTATGTATGTTGAGACATCTCTGGAATGGAGCTCATATGACCATGGTGTACAATTTCTTCATGTGTTTTTGATTCCAAGTATTTTACTGGAAAAAGATTGTATGTTGTGTTTATAAAAAATATTGTCCTATATGTTTTCTAGGTCTTTGTCAGGTTTGGGTCAGAGTAATACCAGGTTTGTAAGGGGAATTTGGAAGTATTTGTTCTTTTTATATTTTATGGAACATTTTGAGAAGTGTTAGTTCTTTGAATATCCTGTGGAATTCTGTGCTGATATTATCTGTCCTTTAGCTTCTTTTTTTAGTTGGAATATTTTTACTTACTGCTTCTATCACATTATCTGTTATGTATGTACTTAAATTATTAAATGATTTAAGGTATAGGTTTCACATGCACAAAAGTTTATTATCTATTGCTTTCAGATTTTTAAGTTTGGTGAAACATTCATATTTGTGGAATTTCCTTATGACTGTCTGCATCTCTTCAGCATTTCTTGCAATGTCTACTTTTACGTTTCTAACTTAATATCCTTTGACTTTCTTTTAATTAAAATGGCTAATGTTTCATCAATATTTTTAATGTTTTCAAAATGCAACTCTTGGTTTAATTGGTACTTATAATTATTCTTTTTATTTATACTTCCAGAAAATAGCCCATAGATTACATTTTCTCAATTGAGATTCTCTCCTTTTGGATGACTCTACCTTGTAGCAAGTGAAAGAAAGAAAGAGAAAGAGAGAAAGAAAAAACAAGAAGGAGGAGGGAAACAAGAGAAGAGGAAGGAAGAAAAAAGAGGAAATAAGGAAATGAGACAAAGAAAAGAAAGGAAAGAAAGAGGAAGAAAGAAAAAGGGAGGAAGAAAGGAAAGAAGAAAGAAATAGAGGAACAAAGAAGGGAAAAGAAAGAGAGGAAGGGAGAGAGAGGGAAGGAGGAAGGACCTAACTATGCTATCACAATACATCTTTTGGTGTATTTTTCCTTTAATGAGTGTGAAATGCTCTTCTCATTTCTTCTGATTCATCTTTGTTTAGTAAGTAATTTTGTAAGATTTTAGATTAAAAACTTTATTGCTTATTCATTCCAGTTAGTTGCAATAACCTTTTTCTGTTCTCTCCCTCAACATGGTGTCTATTATTCATCATGTGGAATGATTTTAGAGGGTAGCAAAAATATATATATCCTGTTTTGTGGTCCAATCTGTTACTTTGTGGTTTTTTTATTGAGGAATTTACACCATTGGCATTATGAGTTATTATTTTTAAATGTGCATTAATTTAAAAGATTTTGTTGTTTTGTGGTATTTTATTATTTTGTACATTTAGTGTTTTAATCATTTATAACATAGGAAGCTTTTTTCCTAGTTCAGTGTTCTGGAATTCTTTATTTGTTTCCTTGGGTTTTATTTTTGACCACATTTAATCATCTCTTTAGATCTAAGGATTTCTTCCAGTATCCTTCTTCTAAGTTGTTCTCTTTGTCATAAATTTTTTAAATGTATTTTTATCATGTAAAGTTTTTTCTTCCTCAATTATAATCAATAATTTTTCTTGGTCCAGACCAACATAAGTGATCTTTATAACTTGTAGAACATCAGACAATCATTTTTTGTTTGGGGTTTTATAGTTTCCATTGAAAAATCTGCTGGGTTGTTTTTTTTTTTTTATGGGTCTACCTTTGTATATGAATGGATCCTTCTGTCTCACTGCATTTAATATAATTTTCTGTTGTTTTGTACATTTAGTGTTTTAATCATTTATGACATAGAAATTATTTTCCTAGTTCAGATTATTCTTTGTTTTCCTCTTTGACTTCAACATTCTACTGCAAAAATAAACAGGATTAACTTAGATTAGTGCATTCCAAGAGTGTTCAGTGAGAATGTATAAAATTGTCAGCAAGATTTTGGGGTTTCCACCTGAAGGGAAGCAAGGTAACACAAGACACACAGTCCTCAGGCAGGTCATGAAGTTGAGGGGAATTGTTAGTTTGGATCTTGGTCCGTTACCTGGAGAGGAGCTGATCTTGGGTCCTGGAGATGAGGGATTCGGTAGCCAATTCAAGGGTCCCTGCTTAAAGATGGAGCCAAAAACATGTGACAGGGATGAGTGGAACTGATGGAGACTGACTCTGGAGTCCCTATCAGATAAGGTTATTTAGCTTGATAATAATAACTATATCATATGCATGCACATCAAAATGTTGTTCAACTTAAGTCTATGTAGTTTTTATATATTTTATTTTAGTAAGTCCTTTTAGCTTTTATATTGTTTGAGGATTTCATTATTCCTTCTGAATATACTAATTTATAAAATAATTAAGGACAGTTACTGTGACCTGTATGTGCATGCATGTAGAATCATCTGCCAGAGAATGAGTAACCTCTTAGAGAATGCAGCCACTCCCTCTAAAGCTGACCTCCCCCTCTAAGGAGTCATCACCTATGAATAGCTTCTTGCCTAGGAGAGGTCCTTTATGAGAGTGTTGGTATTTTGGCTGGTTTGATCTTGACAAATCTTGTAAAATTCAGTTGTTAGAAAAAAGAGTGGTTCTTAGATGTTATTAATACTATCAAATATATTAATTTTCACACAGTTAAGGACATAAAGGTTGTTATACTTTTATAATATATCTATTACTTTTATGAGTCTTTTTCTATTAGTTGAATAAACATGTGGTAATAGAATAGGAAATAACTTGACAATTTAAAATTTATATTAGTAATATTTTTTCAATATTTTACCTTATAGTAGGATATTTGAAGCTCCAGTCCTCACAACATACCATCTAATTGACCATCTACATAACTGTCAGTTAGATGCAATTACGTTGAAGCTGGAGTTTCAGTTATTACAACAATGGTCAAATACGTTTTGAGAATGTAAGCTATGTGTTGTACCTTGACAGTATGAGTTGCTAGTTTAGAAAATAGCAAAATTATTACTTGTAATTCCTTTTAGTGACTGAAGAAGATATAACCCTATTAGTTGGTGTAAAATTAATGACATGCTATTTTAATGCTCACTTCTTAACCAAAGATTTCAAAAGACTAGAAGACTGTCAGACATGAAAGCAAATTAAAGGTTTGATTTCAAAAAGACATTCAAATTAACAACAAATAGAAACTTTTCCTTTAAACCCTCTCAAATAGCTGAGTGTAACTAGGAAAGAATATCAATTCCAACAGGAAGTTTTTATTCCATATTGATGAAAACTGTGTGATAGTTCTGGAAAAGTATTTTAATCTATCTCTATAAAATGTGAAGTGCCCAGGCTTGATTAGTGAATTGATTAGTCCATTTCCTTAAATCTTTAGTGCTTTCTCACAAATATGTTAAAATATAAAATAATTATGGAGACAATAAACTAGAGCTGTTTAAAGATTGACAGAGGGGGAGGGGCTTGGACCTGCCTCAGCTGAATGTGCCAGGCTTTGTTAATGCACCAAGGGATGGAAGGTTAACCTTTCTGGAGAAGGGGATGGGGGAGGGGCTTGGAGAAAAAGACTAGGAGAGGAGGATAAAACAGAAATAAAAAAAAATTAAAAAAATGATTGACAGCTTCAGTATGAATAAGGAACTCCTGTCATTTTCTAATAAAGCAGACAGCATTGGGAAGTAAACTAACAGTGCCAGGAGGTGGTATCTAGTTCCCTGTGTTTTTTTTATATTTTGGAAATATTTCCTCTTTTGGGAACAGAGTTGGTAAAAATTTGTTCCCATTCTATAGGGTAGCACTTGTTTGAGTGAGTGCTCTTTGCATTTTATGCTTCATGGAGTCACTGCCTAGTGGTGTGTTAATCTCTTTTAAAGAAAGGGGTGGTCATGAAGCCACACCCAGGGGCATGCTGAGGCACAGCTGTGCTTGGTAGGGGTATGCTGGTGACTCCATGAAGCCTAAAATGCAGGGCCAAACCCAGGGGACAAACTCAAGCGGTGTCTAGAGTATACCAACATTTATGGCTCTTTTTTTGCTTCTAATTTTGTGAATTTGGATGTTCTCTTAGTGTCTTTCTTTTGCTTCCTTTGCATAAGAGTTTGCATATCTTGTTGATTTTTCTCAAAAAAAAGAAGCAAAACTCTATTTTTTAACTTATTTATTTTACATCCTGACCACAGTTTTGTCTCCTCCTTCTCTCGGAACCCTCATACCCTCAACCTCCCCAATCCACTTCTCTATTTATACTCAGAAAACAGCAGGCCTCCCATGGAAATCAAAATAACATGGCATATCAAGTTGCAGTGAGACTAACCACCTCTCTTTATATTAGAGCTGGACTAGGCATTCCACTAGGAGTGACAGGGTCCCAAATCTGGCAGAAGAGTGAAGAATAGCCCATGCTTCCAGTGTTAGGAGTCCCACAAGAAGACAAAACTGCACAACTGCCTTTAATATGCAGATGGCCTAGCTTTTTCCACCCATTCTGTTAGTCTGTGACATTTTATTGGGGAATTCAGTCCATTGATATTGAGAGATATTAATAACTAGTGATTGTCATTTCCTGTTATTTTTGTGGTAATGGTAGTGTGTGTGTGTGTGTGTCGTATACAATTTTGTGACCCTGAATAGTCTCAGGGATGGCATATTGCTTAAAGATTTATTTACACATGGTCAACATCTCTTGTACTCCAGCCTCCTGGAGTGAAGGTTGAACTTGATATGTTACTTCTTCCTCTACTTCTTGAGCACTGACACTGCCAGCATGCAGTACCATATTTTCTATATGTGGTGCTTGGGATTAAACCATGCTCCTTCATGCTATGGTAAGCACTCACCAGTGACACTCCTTCCTCAGCCCCAAAATTTGGGAGAGTTCTGTCAGCATTTTAGTGCCAGAAGTACCACAAACCATTCCACTGCCTCAGGATGTCATAATCTGATGTGATGGCAGTGATTCATGATCACCAAAGCCCAGAGTGAGTTCAATGAATAAAGAAGAGACAGCCATTACTTCTAACTGAGGTTTTTCAGTGATTGGGATATAGAACCTCAATAATACTCAATAAGCACTCTACTACTGAACTACACAAACAGCTCTGAAAGCTAACTTATAATGTCAGTCATGCAATATCTTATTGACATGCAAGCTTTTACATGTCAAAAGCTTGGAGTTATCTTCCCTATTTAATTTGATCAGTAAAGTGATCTTGTCCTCAATTACAATGTTGAGAACTTGAGATTCATGGGCGACCTTTTGTATGTAATAGTGAAACTTTGCTTTATCAAATTCCATAACCTCTGTAAGGATAACTCCCAACTGGGGCAGAAGAGCAGCAGAAGTTACAGAGTGGGAGTAGGTAGAGAGTGGCATGTCAATTTGCCTCTGCCCTTTAAAAGCCACTGGGGGTGCACCAGCAGGGTTGTCTTTGCACTCACTGCCTCTCACATATGGCCCAGGCATGCTTTCAGCACCAGTATCTTTGGGAGAGGTGTGAAAAAGACTTTGCTCTGAGTCCAGGAGAGTGGGCTGTTCGAATCCTCCTGGAGACAAAAGAAAGAATTGGTTCCAGTGCCTTTTTCAATCCTAACAGCTTTCAGATGACACATTGAGAGTCATTTATACAGATTTGAATATACCCAAGAGTGTTTCTCGCCAAGCCTTCCCACAGTCTACATGAGCCAATGCAGATCACTTTATTTTAAAAGGTTACATGTTATACAAAACCCACACACGTAGCTGTCTTAGATTGTCTCTACTGCTTTCGGACTTCTGTGAGGTCTCCTTGATCTTTTCCATGCAAAACTATAGGTTAATTACTATGCTTCTTTTAGTGAATCACTTTGAACGGTATGCATCATTGTCAGAGTTGCTCAGTTCAGCAATAAAATCCTGTTAGTCATTGCTCTGACCAGTAGACAAGTCAACAATAATTTCTAAAATCAACACTTTTAGCTACTTTCTTTTAGGTCAGTCATCAGACCAATACAATCTGCAATTTACACCCCCAATTGCTACCTTCATACTGATAGAAAACCCCTGGAGTCATCTTAGAATCTCCCCCTTGACCTAGGAGACGACTGTGTTTAATTCCTACTCTACCTCACCAGCCAGAATGTCTCCTTACCTTTCGTTCAGAACTGTTTAGTACTACACAGCTGACAAACATTTGTGGTAAGAGATCCAAGATGTAAAACATTAGACTCTGTGCCACACCCTGTAATCCTTCATCTCCTTTAAATAAAGTTTTAATAACTGACCAGAAACACTATCTTATTCTGTATTTTAATCTTGCATGATGTCTTTTATTCTGCTGTGTTTTTTAGATCCTTATTTTATATATTTTTTGTGAATCTCTAAACTACAAAGGCTTTTGGTAGTTTTATAATGAGTTTTACCTAGATAGTATTTTAGAGATATTAGATTAATTACTTTATCGCTACAAGTATATCCTGTTTTGTGAACAGATTTTTCAAGAAATAGCAGCCAAGGGAAGAAGAGGCAATGAAATTAACCATTAGCCATTTCTCACTTTTAGCTTCTTTATTACTCCACCAAATGCCAGCTTTAGTCTCCTTTGATTAGGCCTATATAATTTTCATTAATATATATTCTCTGGTTCAAATAATTCCAATTCAATTGGTATTATGTAATTGCAGTTTCAGCTTGCTGGTGACCTGAAATCCCATGCTTCATATATGCAAATGGAATTAAATGGAACTCCTCTACCTGGAGATACACAGAAAAACTAGGTCTTCATAAATATAAATATTTAAAAATCATTAAAAGGAACTATATAAACATATTTTTATAATTTTATTTATGAAAAAGAGCACACATTTATATTTTGAAGAACATAATTTAAATTTTATAACAGTACAAACCAAATTTTATTTATAAATCAAGAATATGACTTCACATACATATATATGTGTTGTGCATATTTTCCTAGATTTTTTAAATGCACACTTAACAAAATATATATACATATTCAATTTTTAGATTTCATGTTTTAGTCTGCTACTAAGTGCAGTGAGCAATTTTTCAAATCAGTTTTTATATTATTTATTTGCTGGAAATGAAAACAACATGAAATTATACTTTAATAGTGGATTGCCAATGCAATTATAAGTTATTTTCCCCAACCATCTCTATTTTTGGTGGATGATTAGTGCCCCGTGGGATCCAGAGACTTCTCTGAGTGAGAGCTGTTTGTTTTCTGCATGCTGCAATTATATATTACACATACACCAATGATGAGTAGCCTCATGTGTTGGGATAAATATGTTATTATAAGTTCAAATGCTTAGATACTTTTTCGATGTTTATTTGAGCTGAGCAAAACATCGTGGTTTGAGTTCACAGGGAGCTTTCAGAAACCTTTTGGGGGAGATTTTCAGCTCACAGGGGTTTGCAAGCAGATGGCATATGCAAGCAATCACACTTCTCCTTGGTGGGAGAAATGGCATTCTCAGGGTAATAAAATAAGATAGGGAGGTGCCATGGCAAGTCTGTTCTCAGAGTCTCTGCTTGGGCTTTCCCCACAGAGCAGAGGCACTAAGTACAAGCTTGAGGGTAATATGGAAACAGAATACAGTGGCGTTCTTTTCGCAATACCTCCATAGTAGCGCACCCCCATTCTCCCTCTGGGATCTTTTGAACCAAGTTGAACCATCCCAATGTTATGACTGAGACAAGATATTTCAGGAATTTGTTCCAATTGTGTTCAGGAACACCAATCACTTGTCCTTACCATATGCCCCCTTTGAAATTTTAGTGTCAAATGACTACCTTTCAAATAGTTAGATCAGTACTGTTCTTCACCATAGAGACATCAGAAAAGACTAGATTTAAAAACATGCAACAAGAGTTCCAATCACCTCTACTCTTTCTCTGTCTGAATCCTGGCTGATCCTACTGCCCAGTTTTATAAGATGGCCAGAAACATAAGTAGCCAGAAAAATAAGGATAAAGAAATACTGTACTCAAGCCTAAAAGTCTTAGTCTGTTCATTAAATGCAACCAATTAAGGTGAGGAAGAAGTGAAGCAGGAGCGAAAAATAGAAAAATAAAAGAGAGGAAAGAGAAGGGGGATGGGAGGAGAGAGAGGTGGGGAATAAATGAAAGTCAAAGCTGATGAAGAAGACAGAAGAGGTGTGAAAAGACCGCATCTATCCTGCTCTTTTGACTCAAACACTGGCATACCAGGACATTCCAACTACCCTTCCTCCTAAGAAGAATTTCAAGAACATAAAAAAAGTCAACATAAAAAAAAAAGAAATTTCAGTCCTCTTCTCTTCAGAAATATAATGTTCATCAAGTCAGACCCTATGTGGATCCCTCTAGGAAATCACAAGCCTGCAGTAGATAAGTGAAGGGCAGAGTCAGCATTCCGAGACCCCTTCAGATATGGATTTGACCTCAGAAGCTCACAAATAGACCAAAGCACACTCCTGTAATGCTGGTCTAGTTAGAAATAAACTTTCCAAGATGGCTTGAAGAACAGTTTGCAAGACTCCACACTCTTGCCTTACACTCTTACTTTACATGATTATTCTTTACAAAAGCACATCTCAAAGAAATAATTTGTCTTCGACATAAACATTATTCTTCAGAAATAGAATTATGAAGAAAGAAATAACATAGGTCACTGTTGAGTGTATATATCGTCCAAAATCACTTCCAGTATGCTGACATATAATACTGTAATCTGCACTCATTGGTTGAGCAGATCCCAGTGAGAGCCAGAAACTAAAATGTACTCCTTGTTCATCTTCTATTGGCAGGAGTCTAAACCTAGGGCTTCTCAAATACAAAGTATGTGCTCCAGCACTGAGACTTCTTCTGTCCTTCATCTCTACCAAGCACTCTACTGTCCATTTCGAGGTTTAGGCACTATAGGTAATATAACTAAACTAGCAACTAGCATGTTTTTTGTTTGTTTGTTTTGTTTTTTGCTATTTTGGGGGGGAGTTCTTTTCACACTTTTTACTGGTAGTAGATGCAGTGATTATTTTTTTTCTATCGTGCCACAAACTTTTATATAAGCACTTTGGATACATTATGAAATAAAATGAGGGTTACTTGAACAGCATCCCTGCAAAACCATGCATGACAACTGATCTGATGACTGAGATTGAGTGACAGACAAGTGACTTGCACAGTATGAATACTTTGGCTGAAAATGATTTCATATCTGGAGAAAAGTGGGCTAAAAGGTTCAAGAGTTTGTTGTGTTATTTATTTATTAATTTTTAATTTTCCATTTATTTATTCATTTATTTCATAGAAGATTTTTACTGTATAGTCCAGACTAGCTTCTCATTTTTTAAGACAGCTGTTGTGTTTTGGGGTTTTTTTTTGTTGTTGTTGTTTACAGAACTGTGACTGTAGACTCAGGGTACTCTGTTTCATTTAAGTACTTTTAAGAAAGCCACATGGATCACAAAGGAATTCTGTCTGAAGAGAAATTGCCCTACTTTGCCATTATCCAGTTTACCTAACTGAATCTTGTATATGCAGTATATTACACATAAGTGAAAATTTAGCATGATAAATCTTAAAATGTGAGTGAGAAATCCATTAAATTAATATACCATTTATTGAAATTTTCTTTTTGAAAGCAATGCCAAATCCAATCGTTTATGTTAACTACTTACAGTTTATGCCTAATTTAGCATCCTGCTCAATAACATAATGCACATTTTAAGTATTCACAAGCTCACTGTGTGGTTCATGCTCTATGAAGAGGGTGGCAATAAGAGAGACGAAGCATGAAGGGTGAGAAAATGAGAGAGGAGGAGAAAATTAGTGAGGAAAACTGCACATAGACAAAGTCACTTTCCATATTTATTTTATTTTATTTTTTATTCCATATTTATTTTAACACACAATAGAAAATGGACTTTAGAGAAATACAAATGAAATTTAATGGTTTAATGAGCATTGATGATTCACTATTAGTAATGTATGCGATTTAGTTACTTGATTGTAACAATTCTCATGGCAATGTAAGCTGTTAACAATATAGAAAAACAAATAAATGTTAACAGTATGGAAAAATATAAAACTATTTTTCACTGTTCCTTGCCTCTAAAACTTCTATAAAGCAAAAATATTTATTTAAAGCCAAAGAACACTAAAAAAATTACTTGCTAATTATATTCACATTTCAATTGTTGACCTATATTTATAGATTAATTTTGGTTCATGTTAAAACCTCAGTGAATAGTATTAGAGATATTATGAATAAGCATCAATTATACACATTTAAAAGTTGAAGGGCATAATATATAATGGCAAGAAAGTCTTAGGAACAATTGGTTAGTGAGTTTGGTGGCTGACCTTGATAGACATGGGAGATCCTGAAGATTTCTCAGGATACTTTCTTCTGGACTTTTATTTCCTCATCAATGATCACAAAATTATCTTTTCTAATCATGGTAAGAAGTGATCAGATTGTTACTATAAATGTTTAGAGCTGTTCTTGGAATATAGAGAAAAGTTCAGTAACTAGCATTATTTACTTTTATTATCAAGTTGAGCTTCAGAAACTGATAATTATAGAGAGATTGATAAAATGGAAGAGAAACAGAAAATGTAAAGAATAAAATCATCATATAAAACAAAATGATTTGTGAGACATTTGGCAATAGGATTTGTGAAATATCAGGGAGAAGAGATCATTTTACACCATGTGAATAAATGTTCACTGGTCTGTAATAAAGAAAGGCAGCCAAGCTCTGATTCCTGAGGAAATAACTACAAGTGAAGAAAAGCACATAGAGAAACTTAGTAAGGATAAAGAAAAAGAAAACATGGTATTTGTAACTTTGAAGCTAAGAGGAAAGAATCTACAATGGAGAGGAGGAGTTCCAGCCAGGCAAAAGAGCAGAGAGGAGATTTATTAAAGTAAGATCAGAGGAGAGTAAGAAGTCAGTCATCACCTGACATGATTCAAAATAGCACAATGGTGAGTGCGGGTGAGTGGTGGAGCCAAATAGGATGTGCTCACTGTTTATTTTGTATCTCCTACTCCTTGAATATAAGGTGTCCCAGGAAAAATTGTCATTCATGTGTCCCAGAGCATGGGCATGACAGATATGCAAGAAGACATGATGAATTAAAAAATAAAATAATTCTTTAAATGGCACAACCATTTTAAAGTACTAGATGGCAATGTAATTATTACATGTCCAAGAACCAGGTTTTTGTCAAAAATTGTTTTAGTATATTTTCATTCACTAAAAAATGTTAGAAATTGAAGCTTTATTGTTTCAAACTGGAAACACTAATTTTTTTTCTGTGAAAAACAATCTACTAATAAGTAAGTCCAAAATTAACTTCAGCTAGCTTTTACACAAAGAATGGCCAAACTCTTGAGTATCTCCAATAATATAATAGGACAGGAGAGAAGGAAAGATTATATATACATATATACATATATATTATATTCATCCATGAAAATAAAAGCAGGCTTTAATCATTTGGATTGAGATTTGTGACTTTAGCATAGAGGAGGGATGGAAGTTGTTATAAAACTGAAATTCATTTGTCTCTCAGGCTAACAAATCTTGAATTCAGTGGGAGACTCTGTATGTAAAATTAGGTGCAGCACAATCCAGGAAGACACTAGATGTTACCCCCTAAACTTTATACCTACAGACATCTGCATGCACACACTTGTACACACATACACGGTACACTACAGAAATATACACTACATACAAATGAATACAAACAGGTAAAGACAGAAGGGGAAACACATATGGAAAGATTTGTACATACTGAGAAAAAAAAAGTCATTTTGTAAAGATTCAGAAAAAAATAATTACCCACTTAGAAATAAGATAAAATCTCAGTGATTTCCAAAAGAAAAAATTATAGAACACACTTTCTTGCCCTAGTTCAATAATAACTATAACTTACTAAGCAGTAATTTTATATTCTAATTTAATTCACATACTACTATAAAAGAAATGTTATCCTCATTTAAAAAATACACTACAAGATTAAAGCAATCTTTACTGAATTTTAAAATGCTATAAAAATAGTAAAAGGATGATATATCAAATATATACATGGGTAGATAGACACACAGATATGTATTTAGAACAGAATGGAACGCCGAAAATGAGGGGAAGGCAGTTCCATAAGACTATACATACAACTATGTATGCTTTAAATATGCATGTGTATTTTTCTAGAAAGATGAAATAGAAAAGAAAGACTCAAATAAAAGTGGAATCTCTCTGAATTAAATACACAATTGATCAAATCAAAATAAGACTACTTGATATCAGGCAAAATGAAAGGAAAATCATGTCTGAGCAGATTTTGTGAAAATTAGCTATTTGAAAGGTTGTTAACCTTTAGAATCATGAGTTTAAAGCTATAAAAATAGTCAAAGATCTAACATTAAATGGAATAAGAAGGATCTTATTCAGATGAAACCTAAATGTCCTCCTTTTCCAATTGCCTAGGCCACTCTTTTTCTTCTGGTAGAAATTTATTCATGCTTTGAGATGATGGTGAATTTCTTGAGGGCACACATATGATATCTTAGGATCTATTACCACCCTAGTCTCTATTTTTCCCAGACATCTTTTAAAATGTGTCGATACTGCAGTTGATTATTTGCATCTGATTTTGAAGTTCTTTCTTGGAAACAAATTACAAATTACTCTGCTCTATTGAGAAAACGTTATGCTTTGTGTGTGCGCACTTGCATTTGGCACAAGATGGTCTAGTTGGAAATAAACAGAATGAAACGTGAAGAATGCATACATGCAGCAAAAGTGGATGCCTGCAGGTTTTCAGAACTTCATGATGGCTCAAAGTGATGCACTCAAAACTATTCACTGCCTCATCAAAACAATAGTCAAAGAAACCAATGCTCAGCAGTCAGCCAACTTAATTGTGCTTCCATGAAATCTACAAGTACCTGCCCTCAAGCCAGGGTAACCATCTTACTGCCTGGATTAATTGAATGGAAAATACCATTCCAAAGCTTGCCACATTCTCCAGGGGCACCACACAGCTCAAATTCAGCATTGTAGCTTCAGTGATACAAAAATGTTGCCCTAATCTTTTTGAATTTTTTCTTGTAGCACTTTTGCAGTGTCCATGCATTTGTGGTTCAATCAGCAGTACCAATTGTTCTTGATTCCCTGTGGTTCCTTAAGATAGCCCACAGAGTTGAGAGAGTTGTTATTTTTGAGTTCCTGCAGCTCACATAGCTACCTAGAAAGTGATACATGTAAACAATCACATCCCATTCACTTCAAATTCATTCATAAAAGCAGCATTTTCCCACTATATGGCTTGTCAATATTTTTGTTTTGAAGTTTTAATATTAATCTAGTATTGAATATCACTAACTGTTCTAATATTAAGAATACTAATCATGTTTCATTGGTCAATGGTAGTACTTACCTCAGTATCTGGCATGTCTATAGATCCTATGCATAGGGTTTCTACAGAGAGTGCTACAGTTTGGCGTTGCTAACCACAAGGCCTTGTCCTGAATGCACTGAGTGGATACCATAGTTTGAAAATTCACAATTAATATTCAAAGAGGTTAGTGCAAGTGATAAGGAGTAACCCTATTTGTGAAAGACACGACATCCATCTATCTTTGGGACAACCCTTACATCTGGTCCTTAGAACTCTTCAAAAGGTTTTTAATTCTTCCTCAATAAGAGTAAATCAAATACTATTTGGAATTTTTTTCTAAAATTATTCTAGAATGTATATATAAATACTACTGTAGCCACCATTTCTATCAACAACTGTTGCCAGCCATCATGTGTCTATATTGGACTAATTCAAGGTTGACAGACCCCACAAACTGACATATAAAAAATATACCCCCTGAACCTTGACACTCTCAAGAACCTTTCACCATAAACCAAAAATAATTTTTACTTTCATTTTGCACCCACAGCCTTGATGAAGACTGCTCATTACATGTCACTGGATGCTCAAAGGTGAACACAACCAAACACATGATTTCTGTCCCAGACCTAAGCAGATTACTGTCATTGTGTTCTCAGTTTTAGAAAGTGAGAGATGATAAAGGAGTTTTTATATTAAATTTTTACATAAAAATCACATCTCTCCTGTATTTTTTGTTAAATGGTCATAAGAGAACAATAGGAATACGTATCTGAGTATACACCCAGATCTGTGAATTAAGCTCCCTGCCTATTGAATGTACCCTACACCTGTTACATTTTGCCACTGGAATGGGATAAGCATTGTAACTAAATGGATTATGCTGCATTTTACTAGAAACAAATTACCCAATACTACCATTTATGAGTTAAGATTTCCTGTAAGAAAATAGTGTAGGAAAAAAGAGGGATTATTTCATATCTTTGAAGGGTGTTTTATCACACTGTGCAATTGCATGCAATTTAACACCTAAACTGCTTAAAGTGCAAATGATATCAACTAGTCCACCCTGAGGCCTGGTAATGGTCCTGCCGTTTGTGCTGCGAGGCCTGGCTTTGTCAGCGCTGCCTTTAGAAGCCTGGTCTTTCAGGATTTCTTTCCACTCAACCATGAAAATTTGCGGTAGTTTACAACTTGGCATAGAAGGTTTTAGCTTAACAGAGCCTACTTTTCTTCCAGCTATTTTGTCCCAAAAGAAGTCAGCTTTATGACTCTGTGGCAGGCACATAAAGAAAAAAAAAAGGAAAAAGAAAAATGTATGTTGTAAATAGAAAACACGTTTCAAAGTTTCACTCAAACATGTTTCATTAAGTTATTTTGTTAGATTTCTTTTTTTGTTTGTTTTTTTCCAGTCATGCTGATGCTCAGGCCATTTGGCACTCCAGTATCATCACCTCAAGAGTTTGCTAAAATATTTGTCATGTTGTCCTGTATTCATATATACTGCCTAGACTTAGTGTGTAACTTGTGGTGACTTGATTTATGATCCTTACAATATGATAAGCACTCAATAAAAATCATATTTCAAGGGTTTTTTTTAATCTTTTAGTAGGCTAATGAGAGAAATAAGGCAACTTTTGGGAAATGCTGGGCAGAGGCAGAATTACAGAGCTCAGTCAACAGTGACATCACTAATGGAGACAAACACGTGACACTCCACAGTCATTTATGTTGCCTGCAGTATTTTTTTAGTGTTTATCATACCATACCATGTCTATCTACAAAGCCTCCAACTGTATCTCCTTACAAGAAGAAGGATGGGGCATAACTCAGAAGAACTTCTGTATGTGAAAGCATAAATTAGTTTATTGGTTATCACATATGAGTTATAACTTCTGAGACCCATCTTATTTGTCATATTAAATAATAGGGAATCTGTAATGCAGTGAATGATGAGCTTCATTTAAACTTGCTGTCACCATACACAAAAAATGTTGGGAAAATAACTGAGAGGAACAAGAATTTGTCACATCAATAAGACAGAAAAGCATACTACTTTGCCTACTGATAATTTGGGGTAAGGCTAGAAATCTTTTCTATATGTCAAAATAGCACATTAATTATCTCACCTATATTCACATATGTATATAGACATAATATTTTCATCATCCAATAGGCTCAACAGTCTGTAAATCATGATAATTTTTGTAGTGTCAAGGCCAGCATGAAATAGAAAATACTAATATTAATCATACAGAAATTTTAAGGTAGAGCTGCATTAGAAAATGGTAGCTGACAAATATTATCAGAACACATATTAATGTCAATTTTATTTTTTAATATATAAACAAATGATAGTACATGTACATTTCTTCAACAGTTTAAGATAGTGCCAGAATTTATGACATTGAAAGACCATAAAGCAGTACTTTTGGGTAGAAATGTTGTCAGATTTTAATTAAAACGTTTCCCAAACTACCATTTGGTGAGCCCTAGAACATCCAAGCATATGAACATGCATTCATGTCCCTTTTCATTCTCAGGATAATAAGAAAGCCTGGAGAACATCAGGATTGTCTTAAGACCACTTCTTTAGTCATGTAACTCCACAGGTAAGAGCATGTTGTCAAGAACAGGATTCATCCACTGCACATTAGTGACATCATGCACCCATTGTAAAGGTGTTTTCATTGCCTCCTTATTGACCCAAGATCATTGCTTCTTTGTTGGGTGCATTGTATTCAAAGGCTAATTAAAAAAAAAAAAAGCAATGGGCACTAACCAACCTCCCTAAGAATTCTGGAAAGGTTTGAACATATTAAATGCGTCTGGAATATTGCTAAATCCTTAGAAGTCACATAAGGAGTCTGGAAGAAATGCTTTTAGAAAAGAGCTTTGAAGTGGTAGCATCACATCCAGAGGCTTTAACAGTGCCCCTACTATTGATAAAACAGCAAGGGGGTAGTGGTGCTTGATAAATGCTAGAATCAGACATTGGTGGAAAGCGTATTCAGGAACTTGCTGGCATTGAAGCTGAAGAGCTTTTCCAGCAAGGAACTGATTAAGCTGGAGGATGAAATAGATAAACAAGTCAAGGAAGAGGTTATATCCAAGGCAGCTAGAAAGTTCTTAGCAAAGAACTGGCTGATAGTGTTTGCCCTTGTCTGCAGCAGAGTAGAAATGGATGTTATCTATGAAAGATTTGCAAGAACTGGGAGGAAGACAGATATGTAACATCATATTGTGTGCTAGCTTGTCCTCTGGTCATAACAATATACCATCTTGGACTTTGCCCTGATATCCATGGCAACCACAGCAGAATAGAACAGAGATAGTCAAGTCTGTGATCATGGTAATGGAGCTAGGATCCTTCCCTGGGCAGGTTCACGTGACCCTCAAGTTACCTTCACCTGGGATTCGACCTATTGCCTCCTGCTCCAGCTGCAAGTGATCTTCCAACTTGGAAGGCTATTTACGAGGTAAAAGGCTGATTGAAAACTGAACTCCAAGATACCGCTTCCATGAGATCTCTATTCAGGACAGGATGCAACTTGACAGTTAGGCAACTGTTTTAAGATCCCTCACAGCCCGGTAACACCTCACACATGTTCTGTCAGCAAGCCTAATAATGTGTTATTTGGGACTTTGGTCCTGTGGTCTGTCATTGTTTCCTGTCTGAGATGTTTGTGTTTATGCAGGAAGTTTTTACAACAGGTTTGCTTGCTATAAATACTTAACTAAAAGAAAGAAAAACTGTATAGTTAAAACATGGTATTTTCCTGAGGAACATTGTGCCTGCTAAAGCACTAAGTGGTGATATTTAATGTCTTCTATCAGCTATTCTCAAACTTAATGAGAAGAGGAACTTATGAGGTTGTACTCACCTCCCCCCCATTTCATTTAATAACTAGTTTTACTTCACTGCTCCAAATATTCTTCAGGCTCCATATGCTTTCCCCTGTGTGCTTTAATGGTGAGGCCCTATGCAACCCTTCTGTTGTTTTCTTAAAGTGCAGTACACAATATATTGTATGATACATTCAACTCCTTATTACTAAATAAATATTTTCATAGATGATTTTTGAAAACTTTAGGTTTACGTGTTTTCAACCGGTTTCAGAAAGGTTAGGCTAAAGTCATGATGTTTAATGCTTTATATATGTGAAATAGATTTTTTAATATGACATCTAAAATGTAATTGTTGGAATATAAACTGCTAGCGAGCACAGTAACATCTATCTATACAATGGAGAAATATGTGAATAACTGAAAATGATTATTTGATAAATAATAGTAATGGCGGTGACTTATCATATCCTGAAACAAACTTAAAAGTTTAAATTATTTCAGAAATCTTTCACAAATATTTTAACTTAAAATTTGGGTATATTTATTTATTCTGTTTGCCCATAGACAAAATTCACCAGTATCTAATTCTATTAGGATTATAACATGACAAAATTTATCTAAATTTATAAGGAGTACTGAATTTTTCAGGGTCCATGAGGTTCATTTCTATATAATCCTGGTTTGGGGCCATCAGTTTACATATCATAATAGCTGATGTGTGTGACTCTCTCACCTGTGCCAGGCATAATTAAACATTTCACATTTATGAACTCACTGAGCTATGCCGTATCATCATCCTCGACTTTGAAATGAGGAAGCTGGTTGCAAAGGCTGCCCCTTCAATGGTATAATCAAGAACCCTGCCAGCAGGCTAGTTCCAGAGTCTAAGAACTATGTGGATACTATGTTATTCTATTTCAAGGAGGAATTATCCTTGAATTCTAGAATAAAGTATATTTTATCATTGTATATTAATCTTATTATAACCCATTACTAGATTGATAGTTTTGTGCAAGTAATAATAATAACTATATACAGTTTGGTTTTAAAAGTAAATTTTTAATATTTTAATGTCAAAATATTTTACTCTTTATAAAACGAATTAGGGAGCCTTCCATCTTTTTTCTACAAATATAAATAATGCAAACAAGCACTTAGGGCATGGTAGAAATCACCTGCAATTCCAACACTTGTGACACATTCAGGTGAATCAGGAGGTCAACCCCAGACTGGGCTACATACTAGTTTCAAAACTATCCTGAGCTACATAAAAACTGTCTCAAAAAAGAGGGTGTGGTAGAATGGGAGGAGGGAGGGAGGGGGAAGGAGGGAACCAGGGAAGGAACAATCTATAACATACAGCTTTCTTTCAAAGTAAATACAATGCACACATAAAGTTTATTTTAACTGTTCACTTTTCTAGTGTCATATTTTTATGTCATGATGAATCTTTCCCCCTTATTATTTTGTTCAAATGTTACTGCTGTGTTTTGAAGTCTTTTTATATAACTGCCATGATATTGCATATCATAATAGTATTCATTTTCTCACCTCTGATGTAAGTTCTCTGAATGTGTATGTACACATGACCTAAATTGAGGCTCTAATAAAGATTTTATTTTGGTATTTTATCTTTACCAATCTGACTAACTCCAAACTTTTTCCTCAAGATTTTTCTGGGAAATTGTTCCCTGTCTTGACCCTTGACTACATCACTGACCTGTACTGTAGTATTTATCAAAATTCTGTATTTGCCTCCTGGTTCATGATGTAATTAAGAATTACTTCTTCAACAAACTTGTTGCATGGTAGCTGACATTGCTTTGCTGTAGGGATAGTATCAAAGTCTGGATAGGGTTGATTTAGGAATTACTATATTTAGAAGAAATTACTGCTGTGATTTAATCAAAAACAGGAGAATATCAGATTGTAAAAATCTATCAGGTCTTTACACTATTAGTAGTTCCTTGCCACTGCTCAGGGACAAACAAAATTCAGGTGATTAAGTACTAAAAATACTGCCTGTCCTCAGAGTGGCTTAATGTTAGCAGAGGACACATTAAAAGAACCATTTGAGTAAGTTGAGAGAAATGTACTTCAATAATTCAATTAGCCTCTCTGGATTATTTTGTGCAGGACTGTATAAAATAAGAAATAAAGCAAGATGTAATGCCTTCACACAGGGAATTAAAAGTAAGTGCCCCAGCAAAGGAGTAAAATCTGGCAAGGGTGACTCACGTAGAAAAGAACTGCAATTAGTACCATTTCTGTGCCCCAGGAACTGACTGGTGCTCAGTAGAGAGGAACACAGGGTAAGGACATAAGCCACTTTTTTCACCTGGACCATAAAGGCCACAAATGTGATCATCTAACAATAGCTAGCAAGTGATCTTGTAGGTAAATATTTTAACCCAGTCACCTTCCTTCTCTGCTAAATATCTAAAGTGGTATGTCTTCCTTTGAATATTCCTATTTCTATGTCCTAAAAGGTCTCAAGAAGAGAGAAATCTAGTTCTTTCTTTCTTTGCTTTTCTTCTTCTGTTTTTGTTTATTTGTTTGAGTTTTGGAGGTGTTTTTTGGTGTGTGTGTTTGTTTTTGGGGTTTTGTTGTTGTTATTTGAGACAAACCTTCTCTATATGACAGCCTAGGCTGTCCTAGAACTCACTTTGAAGACCTGGCTAGCCTCTAAACGCAGAGATCTGCCTCCCAAGTGCTGGGATTAAATGCGTATACTACCACTGTCCAGCTAGAAACCTATTTCTTAAAGAAATAGTCTGTAACCCATTGTGATTCTATGAAGCAAACCAAGCTTCAATTCTCTTTCCTGTATTCTTAGGATAAATGGTGCCAAGCTGGATTCAAAAGCCTAACCACTTTACATAAATGCAAATTTTGTTCTTCTCAACCTTGAACTAGCCAAATATTGTAATGAACCTTGATTAATTGTGAGATGTCCCTCAAGCAATTGGTTGCTAATAATAAATTTTCAAATTAGAAAAGTGATTTTTTTAGAGTAGATTAGTTAAAATTTAGTTATTTCTTATATGCCCTTTTGAATGAGAAGAGGAAATTAGAACAAGAACTTGAATAAAGCAAAGCTTAAATTCTGCATCTTACCATCATTTATTTTAAATGTTATAAGAACAATATTGTTGAGTTCTAATGTGTATGATGATTCAGTTATCAAATGTTCATTGATTTGGGAGCATGAGTATGCTGAATGGAATGAAGGAAGTGGTCCCAGTGGATCAGGATATTTTTAAAAAGTGCATTGATTCACTTATTACACACAGAAATAAACGCCAGAGGGAGCCCAGAGCTTTCCTTGGGCCATACATTTACCTCTCCACTCATATCCACCAGGCATTTCAGGTAGTCTTTTCTGTTTCACTGCAAGTTTTTTGTGCTACACAGTGTACATTATTATACACATTAATACTTCTCAGAGGGCCAATGAAGCATCTGGTGTTAGAGTGCCATATCCAGGAATAGTGTATTCTTTTAGTTCTGGCACTAATGCCATGAATATTAACATTCTATAAGCTTCAAAATCATCTGAGAAACTTATTCAAGATTTTTCCAAGATCCACTTCTAGAAGCTATGATTTAGTGCCTGAAGTTTGAGAACTTGTGCTAATATTATTAAATTATTTATATTTCATGAGGTATATATTTGTATGTGTATATTTAACTTAACTTTTTATAACATCAATTATTATAATATGATCATAAATTCAAGTAAAATCTAAAAGGCTAATACTACAAATTTAATATTCTAAATACTATACTTAAGTATTTATGCCTATGGTATAGACTTCTACATCTAAACATTTTTAAAAGTTTGATTCCAATGATACTTAATTCTTGGAAGAAGATGTGGCTCAGTTGGTTGAGTGCTTGCCTAGGATTCTGGAAGCCTTGGGTACCATCCCAACTACCAGACATTAAAAATATACTAGGTATGGAGATACACTTCTAAATTTCAGAACTCAAGAAGTAAAGGTTGAATGAGAAATTCAAAGTTATACTCATATAGACAGTTCAGGGACAGCCTAAGAAACCCAGGCTTCTGCCTCAGATAATAGTAATTAATAAAGATAGTAATTCTTGTAACTTGACTATAGAAAATATATAAATAGTATCAAATTCTTGAATTTTGGTTCATCACAGCAGACCTCATTTTTAACAAAAATACTCTGAGGGAACAATCTTCAAATGCCCATTTTAATTAGATGTTCTTTAAAAACTTGTTTTTTGCCTAAATATAATTTAGTACTAGGATATTGTTGAAGTCTTTTAGCTGCCTGTGTAATTCAAGCAGGGCTACAATTTAAAAAAAAAAAAAAGAACAAACCCAACAACCAAGAGTTTTTCATGGTGCATTTAGACTGGGAATGACTGTTAATGTTGACAAAGATTCTGTCCAGTATAGCTCACTATGAGAATACAAAACAACTTGACAAGCCCTTGTCTATTTCGAGTTTGGACTCCTGTGTGCTTAGGCACCACGTCACATGATGATGAAAGAGGAGAAGGGAGAAGAGAGGAGTGAGGGGAGGCCAAAGAGAGATAAAAAAGGGGAAGGGACAGGAGAAGAGCAGCAATTTAGAAATATAGAAATTTTCATTTCTATAAATGGATGGCTTGGCTCCTGGCTAATGGCTTTAAATAACTCTTCCATGTTCTATTGGGAAAGCATGATGCCCAATTCTGTTTTGTGAGACACTCCTACTGTAACAATACAGTGTTGCTGATGGGGCTGGTAATATACGTCACGTTGCAAAGAGAAAAACATTTAGAAATCTTTGTGCTACATCAGCACTCTGTACTAGTTAAGAGATGGGGAGAGGGTGTGGAGGCTGTATGGATAGGTGTGAATGGGGTGGAGGTGGATCTAGGACAGATTCAGGTGGAAGAATCCAGGTGATGAATACAATCATAATATATTGTATGTATATATGGCATTTTCAAAGAATAAATAAAAATATTATATTTCAGAACAAAAATCATTGTGTTCAACATCCACCAAAGATTCCTGTTCCTCAGTTCCAGTTCTTCATTGTTCATGTCATGTTTCCTTTTTACCTTGTTATTCTTTTTAATGGAATAAAGTCTTTTTTTATCGATGTATCCACTTGTTCCAACTCTCTTTCCCCTCCTGACCCTTCCTGGTCAGCCTTCAGCCTCCCTCCTCCCCATCTCCCATTCTTTCCCCAGAAAGGGCAAGAGGTGTCAAGATGGATCTGCTCAACATCCACTCCAGGCAAGTCCGATTTCCTCATCCTAATGTCAAGACTAGATTAGGTGTTCCTTTGGAGGGAATGGACTCCAAGGTGCCAGTCCATGCACAGAAAGACAGTCTGATCCCTCCCCTTGAGGATCCACATACTGCCCATGTCAGTGGACAGTTGCATATCCTCAGAGGGCATAGTTCCTTTTACTGATGATTCCCAGGTGGCTGTTCTTAATTCAGTGAGCTCCCCAGAGCTCCAGCCAGCATCACTGTGGGAATTTTCCTCATAGTCCCTATCTCCTTGCTCATATAGAGTCTCATCCCCCACTTTCAGCTGGACCAAGGACTCAGGACAGTGCTCTGCCATGTATCCCTGCCTCTATCTCTATTCATTGTTAGATGTAAGTTCTGTGATGGCGCTTAGGGTGGCTATTCATTTGATTATAGGGGAAGTTCTGTTTAGGCAACACCTTCACTATTAGTTGGGGACTTCCTCCTGAGCAAGGTATCACAAATCCAGAAAGATAAGCAGGGGATGTACTCGCTCATTAGTGGACTTTAAACAAAAAGCAAAGAACATCCAAGCTGCAACAACAACCACTGAACAGCTTGGGATATGAAGGAACTTAAGAGAGACATACAGAGAGTCCCCTACGAAGAGAAAATAAAGATCTTAGCTAATTTGGAGCATAAGGGGTTGCAACCAAGAAGAAGTGGGAACAAATCACGAAAGGAGATGCCATGTATCCCCTTGTTCAAATGCCTTTCCGGCTCCAGACCGCTACTCCCGAACACGTCTCCCCATCCCCTCATCTCCTAGATGGAGGGTTTTTGGGGAGTCTTTTTTTTGTTTGTTTTGTTTTGTTTTTCATTTCTACAGGAACCTTTATTCAAGTTTCAATGTTTTCCACCTGGGATCTAGGTACCATCAGGACATTTTTCATTTCTTGGAAAAAAATTTATAGTGGGATTTTTGATGTTGTTCAGAAATACTAATAGAATTTAATTAGAGCATATCAGGCTGACTTGCTATATCCAACAATCACAATAAATTTGCAAGTATGGCTGTGTTTAGTTTTTAATGAAACTAGTGTCTAGGGTGACCATTATCTTAGAATGTATTGAGAAGCTTACCACCTTGTTCTTCATTTCCCAATGTCAAAATGGAAGTATGATAACACACAAATAATAGTCTGAAAGAGTAATGTTTTCACCAAATATCCCAGGATTATAATGCAGTCACATTCAGTCATCAATTGGGTTGGAGGGATAGCTCAGCCATTAAAGGCTTGGCTCACAACCATAAATATAAGAGATGGAGATCTTAATAGGGAAAGCCAATGTGGGGTTGGAAAGAAACCCAGTGCTAGGGAAACCTCCAAGAACTCACTTTGCTCTTACAACTCTTCCCTGTGATTCCTGGGAACTTATTTTGTTAACTGCCCTTTCCCTTACATGACTGTTCCTCCTCATTTTCCCAATGACTTCTGCTAAGTAATTGTTCTTGGATAATGTGTCCTACAGTCATCTTCCCTTGTATATTATATTCTTCAAGTTCATTTACCTTCCACCAATATTTTGGACATTGCTTGGAATCTTTAAACCATTAGATAATAAAATACAAAATGTCAAAGATTAAGTCAATATGTATATAAAATATGAACCAAATAATCCACTATGATGAATGGTGATATCAACATTCTAATGAGGCAAGAAAATATTGAAAAGCAAACAGTAACCAGAAGTTCCACTTATTATGCATATTACCATAGTAAAATTTCCATTTGAGAAATGTGACATAAAATAATCCTTAATCTTTTGTAGAATGTTGTATCATTATCTCAATTTAGAACTTCAATAAATTAAAGGCTTTTTAAAAGTAATGAAACTATAATGTCCCAAAGAAGAATATCTGTAAATTCTTAATAAATAAGTTTGGAATGTACATCAGAAATATTCATAGAGAGAGACTTGAGAAAGAAGCCTGTGGTTCACAAAAGATAACACTTTAGGAAGAGCCTATACTGCTCTATTTCCATCTCTTTTTGTTTACTTTTTGCATCCTAGTTCTTTTTTATGTAAACTTGATTCTCTATACTTCAGTTTCTCTACTCATAAAATAGTGTTTTGGTGAAATCATATTAGTTAGCATAAACTTTATTGTGCTGCAGTAATAACTTATCACATAAATATTAGTGACATAGCACTATCAACGTTTTATGTTTCACTTGGGTGAAATACTGGTCTGTTTGATTCTAGTTCATTATGGCACACTGAGATGATTCAGCTGAGGAAGGCCTTGTTACAATCAGGTGCCACTGTCTCAGTACCAGGTTTCAAGAGTACTGTGATAGGAGGTGGTACTGATGAGGATAACTTGTAGCTTCAATTGTCTGGGCCTAAAAATGACATCTATCACTCCCACCAACTTATTAGTCAGAAGTATCCCCATGATAAAACTGATTACAAGCATGTATAAGAATGTAAAGGGCATGTATTGTGCTTCATGATAATCTCTGTATCTACCACAATCTTACATTTCTCAACCAGAATCCTGAAGACCATGATCCTTTAAATAAAATTTCTGAAGTTTATGGATTATGTTACATTTTTCAAGGAAATTACACATGCTCAGTTACACACTACCTACATAGTCCACAATGTAGATGGCATTCTTTTAATTTTATAGATGAAAAGGGGTTTAGGGAAAAACATTTTCTTAGTAAGTGTTAGAGTTGAGCTCTGGATCCAGGACTCTTAATGCAACAGCTTTGATGGCTAATTTTTCTGTTTTCTATGGTATTCTATGGTAGAAATAGTTTGTGAAAGCTGAAGTATGATTAAAATGCATAAAGGAAATTGTGTGCTCTTCCTAATAAGACTGCACATTATCTAAAATGCCACATATCTGTACTTTTGACTGAAAGTACATAAAGTGATTATATAATGCTTACTAAATATTCTAATAGTTCATTACTAAATTTTTATCTAGTAAAGAGGGAATTTTTCAAAATAGTAGATAAGCTAGGTTGAAAAAAATAAATGGATTCTTCCTGATATGTATAGGGTCATGTAATGTGAGACTGGATAGTTTTCAGACATCATTAGATACAGCTGATCTTGTATCTACTTCTGTTTTTTTCTTGCAGATGAAATGTGTAGACACTACTACCTCAGTTCTCTGATGCTTTTTTTTTATTTTTTTTACACGATATCAACTATGTAGTTAATTGGGAACCCCAAGTGGATGGGCAAAGTTTTTCAGGGAATATGAAGATTTAAAAGCAATCATTGCAATAAGAAAGTTATTTAATTAATAATCTCTGAAAATTGGCCCACCTTTGTCTCACCATTTTTAAATTTACCCTTGATTTGAGATGCTTCTATTTATGCACATACAATGTTCGCAGAGTACCTCCTATAGGCCAAACCCTGTTGAGGACTGGTGTGATGGAGATGAATGTGTCACAGAATTCAGCTTTACAGGGCTCAGGCAAAAATTGTTAGGTAAAGGTTTTAGTTTAATTTCTTCTTGTGTCAAATCACTTTCTCCACCAATTCACTTTACCTACTTCCTAATATAACTAAGCCTTTCATTATTTTGTGAAAATACTTAAGTTCTTTAAATGGCACCTTATTTCAAAATACTTAGGGATATTAATTAGCTTCATTTCTAGACAAAATTAAAATTGTATTTTGACATAAAACTACCTTTTACTAGTTATAATATGATTTATTTTATATTTTTGTTATATAATAGATCATAAACAACTGCAAAAAAATCATGAATGGATAATTTAAATTATACCATATTTAGTGCCTCAGTATTTAAGAAAACTGAGCTCCTGACATCTAAAATTTATAAATATATACAACTCCTGAGTTGACAGAAACTTCTGAAAACTAAGCCAATTTCCTAAGGTAGAACTGATATAAAGTAAAAATTTTAGAGACTTCCCCCTTACAGGTTTTCTTAATTATTCTTAGTCTGTCTGTTCAAATGAGAAATGTTTTTTAATGTTCTCAAACACAGGAAAAAAATGCTATGAGTTAATCTATAAATGCCCTCTTGTGACTATATCCAAGAATGCAGCTTCCTTTTCTCTATTTATTGTAATCTCATTTTTTTTTTTTGAGGAACAATTTTATATATCTATACTATACCAAATTCAATTAGGAAAAAGATCTACTTGCATCTTATCGGGAAAATTTAACTTGCCTCATTTTTAATAAGGTATTATTATCTAAAAACATAGGCATGAAAACTTGTGACATCGTCCGTTCTTGTGCAGATCAGTCACAGAAAACTCAAAGGAGATCCTCTTTTTCATTGATGTTGCACGACTTCCAGTACAGGTGAAGAGACTGGATGACAATAACAATGGGAAAGGATGTTCTTTGCGGCCTCCTCTTGAGCTCTTTCTCAGCCAGGAAGCCATATTTCTCAAAATGGAAAAAAAATTTAAAAAGTCAATAAATACATGGAGTTCGCAGTAGTTGCTCTTTCCTGTTTTTGGAAAATTTAATCCAGTTCTTTAATTTCTATAGTAATTTTGGATTTCACAGAAGCAATGTTCTAATGTTCATTTTAAAATAAAGTAGTTAGATGACTTTTCAAAATTAAGTAAGCACATTTTTTTGTGTGGTCCAGAAACTAGCACAAAGGATTTAAACAAATGTACATTCATAACCAGGTAGACTTATATGACCATTTGATGTCTACTTAAATTTTAATACTAAAACATTTTTGTTGTTTTAGACTTAAATACATTAGTTTCAGAAGTGATAAAAATTATTTTATATTATATACTTGGAAATGTATTTTCTTGCTGAGATTTGGTGAAATCCATGAATGCACAGAGATGAGATTTCCTTATTAAATGGTAAATATAGAATGTTGGAATTAGCCAATGAGAAAAGTAACATATATACATGACTGCCTCGATGTAGTATGTTTAACATATGCCTTCAAGTTCCAGCAGAGGACAAAATAAGACATTGAATTCCCTGAAGCTGGAATTGCAGGCAGTTGTGAGCTGCCTGATGTGGATGCTGGGAATCAAACCTATGTTCTCTGGAAAGCAGCAAGTGCTTTTAACTGCCAACCAAGCTATCTCTCTAAATTCAGCCATTAATTTTAAAGGAATGCCTATCAATGTTATTTTCATGAATAGTAACCTGAGGGCATTAAAATTAAAGTCTTTTACTTTTTATTAAGACAGAGTCTCACATATTTCAGGATGGTTTTTAAAAATCACCATATGGCCTAATCTAGAGATTAGGAAATCCTAATCTCTAGGCTTCCATTTTCCAAGTGTTAAAATTAAAATATAGCTAGGTTTTGTGGCCCTGATAATCAAACCAAGATTCTTGTGAATTTTGGGCAAGCATTATCAACTAAGAATAATCCACCAGAATATTCATAAAATTTATATCAGGTCTGAATAATGGTCAAGAGCACTTACTGCTCTGCAGAGGAGCCTGCTTTTGTTTGTTATACCCACAGGGTGGCTTATACTTGTCTGTAATTCAGTCCCCGGGGTAAGTGACACCTTCTTCTAACCTCAGTAGGCACCAGGCATATATGCAGGCATAAGTCTCTTACATCTTTTTTTTATCAGAAACTGATGATCAGAGTTTTGATGTTGTTGTTTTCTTTCTTTATCATTAACAAAAGTTTAAATCTTTGATGAGGACTTACAAAACACACTATTTATATTGTGGCAAGATGTTCATGTATCAATTCATACTCATATAAATTCATAGGTGTTTTACATCCTTCAGAATCAAAATAATATTATATAGATGTGCTTGTGCTTAAATTTCATAGGCAAGAAGTAAATTCAATACTGTAAATTCTATTTATACTTGTATAATTAGGCTAATTTTTGAATTTAATATTCTTCATAATTAAACATGACAGTAAATAACAGAGATTCACAGTTATTTTATGAGACTAATATAGTCTTAAGTTTTAGAAAGTCTGATCATTAGCAAATGGGATGTAGAATGTGCAGAATACAAATTAGTGATCTGTGCTGGAACCAGAGACATTGTGGTCACAGGAAACTCCCCAGGACAGAAGATGGACTACTGAATATTCTTTCATGTCTAGAGGAGAATCTTAGGAACAATAGAAACTGGACAGCTTGTTCTTCTCAGAATGGACATAACCAGCTGAATAAATTACTGTACCTAGGAAGCCTTTGCAAATAATCATGTTATTTAGTTTTTTAAATTATTCATTTATTATGTATACAGTATACAGAAGAGGGTATCAGATGTCATTGTAGATGATTATGAGCCATCATGTAGTTGCTGGGAATTGAACTCAGGTCCTCTGGAAGAATAGTCAGTGCTCTTAACCTCTGAGCCATCTCTCCAGCCCATTATTTAGTTTTAAAACTACATAGGGATTTTAAACTAAAATTCGGCATAAGAAAATAAGTATGAGTTGTGAAGCTGGAAGAGACTCTCCCAAGAGAGGCTCCTGAGTACCTACCCTAGCCGAGGTGCTGTTGGTTAAGGGGAGGAGAGCAAATCTTCTCTTAAGGCCACACTACAGCAGATGGCTCCACACCCATTATGGGCAGCACATTTACTGAACCAGTTCCTTTGACGAGAGGACAGTAAGGTGGGAATGGTGAGGGGGTACATTGGAAGGAGTTGGGGTAAATGTGATCAAAATATGTAATTTGTATGTATGAAATTCACAAATAACTCATTAAAATGTTTAATTTCTAAAAAGAAATATTTCCCCATCACAAGTTTCCTGTAACATTCTTTTTTTCTCTGACTTGCATACTTTTTCTGTTACCATGAAGATGCATTTACTTCCCAAATATAGAATATTCCTACTCACCATTACCAATATCACCCTTGTTGGTAGTGGTCTCATTTGTAGCATCCTGCCTGCATCCACTACATTCCCCACTACTACCACTAAACAGACACTGCCAATTCTTTCTCCAAACCTCAGTATTTTTGCAACACAACCATGATGAGATGGTATATAGGTGTAGAGTTTTAACTGCCTCTGATTTGGCCTTCCGTGCCTAACCTCCTCAGTTTTGTCAGTCCACAGCAAATCAATGGCCACATGGTTCATTGTCTCCTCCCTCAAACATTGAAAATTCCTTTCTGTTTAAGACCTTACCTGTCTGTGTGTTTGTTTTCTTCTATAACAGTGGTTTTCAATCTTCTGATGTTTTTAATACAGTTCCTCAGGTTATGGTGACCCTCAATCATAAAATTATTTCCATTTCTACTTTATAAATGTAATTATGCTACTGTTATGAATCATAATATAAATATCTGTGTTTTCCAATTGTCTTAGGTGACTCCTGTGAAATGGATCTTTGACCCCACAGGAGTTGTGAGTCACATATTGAGAACTATTGTTCTATACTTTCTTTTTCTCATCTGCTCTTGTCAAAACTAAGTACTTCTGGTTTCTTTCCTACAAACAAATTAACCAGAGTTTGTACTGCAGTATTGATTTGATGATAGGATACATGAGGCTGTACTTGTTTTCTCATCATTGTGATTAGTTGTTGGCTCCATCAGATTGGAAGCTCCATGACTCTGTGACTGCCCACCACTGTAGATCCAGAGCCCATGTCAGTATGGTGTTATGTTATGGTGTGAGTTATGACTCACAGTGGTATTTTTGAGTGATTTAATTGCTTATTTTTTCTCTGGTGGAGAAATAATTCTGTGTTTAATTTTTCTTTAGGACAATCTTGATTTTATTTAATTTTCATATTGTTCCTTCTTTTCCATTCCAAACTTACCCTATTGCCTGCCAGACAACATAGTTGTCTCAATCCAACGGTGCCACCTGTTGGTCTTTCTTCACGGCACACACCATACTCCAGCTCAGTTGCCATTGAGGGTTCTTAGGCACTGGTGTCTATTTCTTATTTTGGAGGTCGTAGACAGAATCATAACTATTTTTAATAAGTTCTTTCTCATACACACACACACACAAACACAAACACACAACGTTTCAGAAGTGTCCACATTTTACCTTAAAATTTATAGAATGAAACTTCCTAAGGGATCTTGCACCTACCAATTTAAGATGCACAAATATTTTTTAAATTATCATTACTAATAAAGCTAAAATTCTAAAATATTTGTAATGATGCCATGCACTTCCCTAATTATTTTAGGGTAAATTTGAATAGCTTCACTAAATATACAATCTAATGAGTCAATGTATCATATCATAAAATTATGATAAACACTAAGTACATATTGTAAAAAATTAATTATTGAATATAATTCAAGAATTTAAACAAAAATAATTAATTTGGAGATGGATGTAAAATTTTAAATTACATGTAAAGCTCAATAAGCCAGATGCCCCTTTAAGTCAAAACTTTCTCATTCTTGGTAGTTTATAAGTGAATTGTGGAAAATTAATAAAACCAAAACTCATGCTTATATATATGATAAATTTATGTATATGTATGCTAAATCTTTGGTTGTACATTAAATAACTTTTAAATCAAAAATAATTTATTAAAATTATGTCATGTGAGTAGAAACTTCTTGATCGCTTTCATTGGACATTATGACTTTTTATACTTACTGAAACAATATAACAGCAGTTGGATAATATTTAAATTTAACAGTAAGTTTGCATTTCAATGAAGAAATTATGATCAAAATCATTTTTATATTTACACCAGGAAAACTAAAGGGATAATTTACACCCAAGCCTAAGTATTTCTATGATTTTCATAAAATATAGTTTCACAGTGATAACCTTGCCTTTTGTAGGAAAAGGCAAGTTTACCTACCAATGGATTCTGGTAATTGAACATTTAATGGGATACATTTCACTTCCATCCTACAAAAAGCACACAGCAAAAATGCCAGAGTCTTCACATTCCTAGAATATGAGAAAATTTGAATATCCATTTTCAAACAAATAGAAACAGGAAAAGGCTATTTTAATAAATGCTATCCTGTATTAGTCACATGACTTGAATTTGAAGGTTTTATGAACTCTTCGTTGTTTTGGTTTGGATTGTTAGGATTGGGTTGGTTTTTTTTTCTTGTTTGTTGTTTGTTTTGGTTTGCGTGGTTTTAAGACACTGTGTAGTTATGCCTTCCTGCCTGGCCTGATACAGCTCCCTCCTTCAGCTCTGTGAGCCCTGAGATGACACACATGCCTGGACACACCTCTGGAGATTTAGTTATTGATTTTATAATTCATTTGTTTCCACACGTAGTCATTGTTTTTTTAGAGAACACTAACTAAATAACATTTGCTTTTCTTTGCTGCATATTTTTGTGCTGTAAGAGTGTGTTGGGTGCATCTTTCTTTTTTATCAGTCTGGGTAGTAAAAATCAAAGCAAACTAAACAAGCCAAACTCAACTCCAAAGCATGGATCTCTAAAGAAAGATGTCTATTTTGCAGACACATTGGATGCCTCTGTGTTGTACTGCTCTGCTGCTAGGCTACTGGCCCATTTGTCCAAAAGTCAAAAGGAAATAAGAGTACAAAATTCATGGTGGACGGCTATTTGAACAACTGACACATGAATTTTGGGGAAATTTCTATCCCTGAAATATTTCTTTTAAGTCAACTTAAAGAAATATGTGGCATATCTTTCCTGTTGGTCAATATTTCTAAATAAAGGACATTTTCATGGTATTTATATCTGTAAGAGTAATGTGAGTTGGGTTTTGGACAAGATTCCAGGACTTTATCCTTTTCAAGGACTTAATGTCTGTTATATGTATAAATAAACTAATGAATAATTACAGAATTATTAGAATAGCCAGTAGAAAATTAAAGGACTCAGTGGGTGGGTAAGAAAATGGAAGATATGAGAGGATAAGGTTCTTAGATGTTGAAGAATGCTTGATGCAGATAAGAAAATAAAGTTTAAAAGAACTATTGCATAACTTGCTAACTATAATTAAAAGCAACACACTTTACTCTTCAAAATTGCTCTGAAAGTAGATTTTTAAGTCTCCTACTACAAAATAATAAGCATATAAGGTAATATTTAGATATATTAATTGGTTTAATTTATGCACTCCAATTGTACATACTTCAAACTCTTATGCTGTGTAAAATAAATCTATGTAATGATTATATGAGAATCTTAAAAGAGATTAAGTTAATAATTTGGTATTGTGCATTGACTAATATAAAGATTAGTAACAATAAATGCTCTTTTAAACATTATAGCGTGCATATTAAATTAATATCTTCCCTATAATTAGCAAATACTATGCCTTAAGGCTAAAATAGATTAAAAAACTTCAAAGAAGGGTTTGAATTTTCTAAGGAAACTACAGAGCCTACATCATATCTCATTAGTACAGTCCTGTTTGTCTATGCTACAGTAATATACTAGGCAAGGGTCATTTTATTTAACCATTCGTAGTATATTATATCACATTATATTTTGTGCTAAATAAATCATACCTCAAAAAAGTCTTTTAAGGATATAAATAGCAGAGCAATACAAATTTGCATTTTATTATAATATATGACTTTAAAATAAAATATCGTCTTAAAATAAAATATGTAATTATAATTTTCACATTTCACATGTTGTAATTTCTCATTGACAATATAGGAAATTACATGTCTTTCCACAAAAACAAAAACAAGTCATCAAGCGGCTAGAGTGTAGAAATTATTCAGGCCTTCTTTTAGTAGAAGCGTTTTAAACTTTTCCAGATCTACAATACCCAAAGGACTGGAGAAATTATTTCATTTTTCCCATCACATAGCAAATCTACTACTACCTTTTTATAAAGATATTTTAATTCCAAAGCTAAGACTGATTTTCTATTTTCACATTTCCAACACTTAACCTTAACACTCATGTGCAAAATTCTTCACCTGTGAGATTATTTATATTATTAATTTAGTAAGCATGCCTTAAGAGAGAAGAATGGATGCAAATTTTGATTGTGAATGTCATGTCTATTTATATAACATTACTTGTTCAAGCATTATTGGTCATCATGAATTATTTTTAAAATATTTATAGTTAGATCCATTTAATATCATTTCTTAGTTTCCTTTATAATTCTTAAGATATAGTAAAACAACAGCTACTTTAACTTAATTTGGGTTCATTTTATTTTGCATACATATTACAATGATTAAAGTGATTTATTTTATGTGTATGAAAGTTTTGCCAAAATGTATGCATGTAAACCACATGAATGCCTGGTATACAAAAAAAAAAAAAAAAAGGGCATCAGAACCTCTGGAACTGTAGTTACAGACAGTTGTGAGATTTCATGTAGGAGCTGGGAACTGAACACTAACCATCTAAAAGAGCAGGATGTGCTCTTAACTTAACTGTTTGGTCAGCTACCTCTCCCAGCCATTTATGTATGTATGTGTGTATAACATATGTTATTTAAAATATATTATATAATTCAATGATTAGTTTGTTTTATAATATTGTGAATAAATAGTTGTAAAGCAGAATAATGATTTAATATTGTAAGGGTTAATATTCGTAGACTAAAACATGTCAGCTTGGGAAGAAGTTGCAGATAAATATTGGTGTGTGGGTGGGGGTGGATAGAAGTGCATGTGGATAGCCCTGAATATAACTGGGCATATAATATTTCTACAGTAGTCTTCATGTTTTTTTATGAAATTAACTTTAGATGATGATATATTGAAAGGAGTGATAATTAGCCTGGATGAGAACAGAATAAATACATTTTTTGCTACATTATATATTGTTTTTTATCAAATAATGAAAATATAATAGTGTACATTAAATGTTACCTGTGGATTTGAGAAATCATCATGAGAAAATAAGAGAATGTTTCAATACAAATTATATTGTTTATATGTCAAAGGATAATAATGGCAATAATATGTAAAATAAATGCATATGTATATTTGCATATAAATATATACATATCTTTCTCTTTTAGAACCTTGTTTTCCATACTGATTTTTGTAGAGATTGGATCTAAGAACTTTGCAAATATTATTTGTTGTTGGAAAATAATAAAACTGCTCAAATCACAAGGTCTTATATATCCCAAGATAATTTTTAATCTTATTATAGTAATATGCATCACATTACTTGTAGGAAGTCTAATCAATGAACTTCATTACAAAGCTACCTATAATTTAGTGTGCTTAAATCATAAATGTGGCATCATTTAACTGCTGACAAACTAGTCTCATTGATAGAAATGGCTTGAGTTGAAAGAAGGATCTTAAAAAGTTTATAGCTTTATTTTTTCAAGTACCACACACTAATAAGCAAAACATATGAATTAGATAAAATACTTCATTAAGTTACTTTTATTGGGTGAGTCAATGTGATATGATTACATTTCAGAGACATTTAATTCCCCATCACATAAAATCACATTGATGTTTGGTTATATTTTCTTTTCTGGTGATGTAGCCATTCAAAGTATTTTATTCTGATCAAAGCATAGATAATATGAAGTTAAAACTAACATCATTTTCATCAAAGCTAACCATAAATTTTATTTTCTGGAGAGATTTTTTGGAGTGATAGCATTTCAGGTCTCCAAAGGAGACTATTTAAAGTACTCTTGGGTCCTGGGTTCTAATTAGAAAGAATCCCATCCAACCTTAAATCATTGCTGGAATAATAGGGCGCAGAAACCAAAACACCCATATTTGGTTCACAAAGCTTTGTATGAACCCACCGTACACTGATATTTTAGGAAGGTGTTTTATAATGTCGAAAGTATAATTGGCCATTCATTACTTAGATGGCCAGCCTTACACTAGTTTATACCCGTATGTATAACTCATGTAAATGCTTAAATGCTCCCTTTCAAAGGACATAAAACTTCAATCGCTATGTAAACTAGCAAATGATAGTTGCTCGCTATCTTCTTTATGTTTCCCTTTTATTGGTTAAAAAAAGGTAGGTGAACATCACAGATGCAAAGTGTTTGCTGCTGAGAATGTGTGTTTACAGGTGTGGAATACCCTGAGGACCGGTAGAACTGCTACTGGCTGCAGGTGCAGGTTTTAATAAACAGAACTTATCTCTCCTCTATCATGCCTTCGGATTATCTCAATTCACATTAAGTATCACTTGTGCATAAAGCATATACAGTATACTATATTTATTTAGATATACATCTGACTAAATCTTTCATGAATAAAGCTCAAAATGCAGTCACGTGAGAAAGTGGGGTGGTTTAATTTAAATATTTTAGGAGTGCTAGAATACTAATAAACATCTGGGAGAACAGATAAAACTGAATAAATGTTTAGCCTTGTTATGAGTAACACACTAGCACACGATTAGGTTTATAATGGTTGTAATTTAACAAAACTGTTGTATGAAATATTTTGTTTAACATTCATTAGAAACTGTTAATGCACTTGTGTTTTTCATGGGCTAATTTTTTTTGCAGCAGACGCACATTATTAGTATAATACAAATATGCTAAAAAGCAAACAGTTTGGTGTTAAAATGTTTTAAGTAGGATTGTGAAAGGAAATTTTACACCAATCTTCATTTTTTTCTCCATTTTTACAGGAAAATTTTTACCACAAATTCCATATTTTAATGATATTATACCAACTCTATTTTTTAAACTCATTTTGTCACTGTTTTGTAACAGAAACACTGTAAATATTATAGATGTGGTAAACTATTATACTTGTTTTCTTATAAATGAAATGATCTGTGCCAACACTGACAAAATGAATTAATGTGTTGCTAAGGCAACAGCCACATTACATGCTTTCTCTTTCACAGTAGGCAGCAGAGCATATGGTTTTCTCTTAATGGAACGCTAGCTTCTCATTAACATACCAGTAGCAGTGTCAGAACTTACAAGCCAGCATAACAGGGAGATGGAAAAACTTATAAATTAGACCCTTTCTGTACTATTGAGAGGGAAATGACTGATGTTCTAAGGTACAATATTTAGCTAATGCTGTGCCCTTTTTCTGCACCTTCTTTCCACAAAAAAACTTTTTTTCTTGTAATAAATATAAATATTGAAGTACAAATAATTTTTACTCTGTTTCTAAGAATGATTGGCACCCTGATTTTGATAACTCTTCCTTAAAATAATATTATGCTGCATTTTTGTTCCCAATGTGTTGGAAACAGCTGTATTTTCATCATTGTGTTTCAATTCAGTGAAACACAAGATAAAAAGCAAATTTTCATGTCTGTTTTATTGAGAAAATCTATCGGGTAAGAAAAAAAATAAAGATGAGAAGAGAACCATTCACCTTCTGGAGGCTAAAAAATGTTTGGTCCAACAGCAGAAGTGGGACCTCCAAGAGGCTGCAATGGGTAATACAAGGAAGGGAAGGAAGGCTTTTGTGTGTTCCCTGTGTAATTGTATATAGCTTAGATTGTATTTAGCTGTCTCATAATAATTTCAATGGCTTGAATTTTTTTATCTCTTGTCCTCTTTAAGATTCTTCTCACTGAGAATTCAACTGTTTTATAGAAGGGATATTATCAGATGTCATGTTGGAGGAGATACATTCTAAAATTTGAAACTACTCTTACAGCTTAGATATTATACTTTAATATACACAATCATGACAACTGATATGACCTCACGTTCCAGAAAGTCCATAGCTGAAGTGGGTTTATTACTTGTGTTATTTATTTTCATGACATTTACCTAAATTTAAATTTGTAATAAAGCAAAGGGAAATATAAAGCCATGGAGTAGTGGCTTGTTTTTCAATGTCTCTGTAGAGTATGTCAGGAGGAAACCATGCGTATTACTGTTCTGATAAAACTCTTGGAAGAAAGCAAACTGCATTAATAATTTAGCCCAATAATTTTAATACCTCTAACAGTTAAATTAACTAGATAAAAATTTAACTTCCAAGACTCTAGTTGTTTACCGGGTTCATTCTGTAATGCTTATAAATACCCTTCTTTAGGTTGGCATGATGGATGGCAATAATGTCTCTTAAAGGAATAAGTCAGGAGTGTATTAAAATACACATGATATAAAACTTTTAATCTTAAAATGGAAATAAGAAGCCCAATCATTAGTATTCTAAACTAAACTATTTCTAGGTGTCATCATTTTAAATTTATTTTTCTCTCTTTGAATTTTGATAATCATCTTATTCTAGATTATTTGTGACTTAGCTTTTTTTTCTATGAATGCCTAGAGATAGACCCAGAAGTCACTGTTTAAAAAATTGAGTACAGAGGTATTATTAGCCTAATTAGAAAGTGAACACCAATGTTTAAATTTAAAACTCACTTTTTTTTTTTTCAAAATGAAACGTAGTGACTCTGTTCACAGTAGGCTGTTTTCTTTCACATGCACAAGGTTCATTTCCTATATTTTCCTTTTTTCTCTTGCCTAAAATTTGTCATTATTTCCAAATAAAAGCAAGCATATAGAAAATTAGATTACTGTAGTTTATTCAGGTTCAATGTAGTTAATGTAACCTATTAATTTAAAGGATCTTTATCATTCATATTTTCTTGAATAGCAAATATCAAAATAACCACAGCCAGTGTTTGGGAATGGTAGTGAGATTTGGTAAACCTCCATTTTGTTTCCCTTAGAATCCAAAAGAATCAAAAGAACCATAAGGAATAATAGGTGACTTTCCTAAACTATGATGAAAATGAATGAAAAGTCCCTGCCTCTCAAAAGTTTGAAACCACTAAAATTGCACCATGTCCACATTCAAGAGTCTGCCAGAGTGAGGCACCCACCGTAAGTCTAGTATACAAAGGCTGTTATTTCAGAAGGTACCAGTGTAAGGTGCCACTCATGTGGCCACCATCTTTGGGAGGTTGCCAGGGCTTCTGCTGTGGCTTCTTGGTGTCTCCTGTGAAGGAAGCCAATTAAGATCACAAGATAGGGGCTGGTAATAATAAACTTCTAATGATGCTCCTGGATGAAAAGAGGTAATTAAAATGTGAATACAGATGACCCCAGCTTCTGTCAGTTAGTGTGGTTATTACACTGACAATGTCCTTTTTTTTTAAAGGACTTAGTGCTGTAACAAATTTAATACAGGAAGGATTACTTTGAAAATTCACATTAGTTTTGATTCTGCTGTAGCCGTGATAAAATTCAGACTGAAGTCAATATTCACCATTTTTGTGATTCTCTGAATCACACTCAAGGTTTCTTGTCTCTTTTACCACCTATCTCCAGCTGCATCCCCAACAAGGGCTCTTTGGTTGTTGTACTTCACCAGGGCTATGTCTTAGCATCCTCTCAGGCTTTGTGAAAGCTAAGAAGCTTATTTTGAAAAGAAGACAATTAATTGGAGAGCAAAGGAAACCAGCGCTCTTATCACTTGATCTGGTCATAGACATAAGTGCTTCACACTTTTTCTATCCCCCCACCCTGCTGCCCAAAGCTTTCCTGTCCACCTGCTCTGCTTGGCTCATCAATTTTCTGTGGGCCGGTTTAGCTTTTTTAAGCCTGTCCACTGAGAGGTGGTGATAGCTTTCTGAAAAAAAGAAAAAAAAAAAAAAGAGAGAGAGAGAAACAGAAACAGAATGCAGCTCGAGACTTTATCTAGATCACACTGTTTGTTTTTGCATTGATGTCTGTAATAAAACAAAGAGGATTTAATCATGTTAAACAAAAGCCTAGTGGAACCCAGAGGAAACTCATTTAACTCTACTCCAAGTCTGGGAGTTTCAGGTTTCTTGTCTTCCTCTTTACGGATCCACCAGGCTGAGTTTCTTACCTGGGGCTTAAAATTGTGAGGTGTGAAACCCTTCTTTTGTTTTGACAGGTGCTCTTTGCTAAACATCAGCCTAGCCTTCCCTGGTGATAATACAGGAAAAGGGAAAAACTTCAGAGAAGCTAATGACTGTAGTTACTCAACTTCTGCTTTAATGGGTTTTATTAGCTTCTCTTCTCGGAGTTCTTTAGTATAAAGTGGGAAAACAAATTGGGCTGACAGAAAGACAGTGTGAACAGATAGTAGCTAAGAAAAGGCTGGGAACTATTTCCATCACAGGATGCCAAGAAGGAAGGAAAGGTAAGGAGAATGCGTCTGAAGCAGCATCTTCAGGAGGGAACTGGAAGGGCCAGCTCTCTGAGAGAAGAAGACAAAGAAGGACCAACTTGGAATTTGGCCAATGAGTCCTGAGCAAGAGTCGCACTGTAGATTAAAACCCCTGTCAGGAGAGTGGGGAGATGATGAACTAATACTGCACCTCTTATTTCCTCAGGAAAGGGTTTCTGGGAACGGGAGAGAAACTCGGAGGTTCCCATCAGTGGCTTGAACATACTTTGTCTAACGTCTCCCTTGCAGTGACTACAGAAAGACCTTCCTGGATGGAAGAAATTACATCCTCGATGATCTCTACTTATATTTCTCCTCGTTCCTCTCACCTTCGACCTCTTGCCTTTGGCACTCTCTGTAGAGGAGAAGAATGTCCTCCCGAGACATGCTAAGGTCTGTAAAAAGCTCCAGGGTAAAAGAAAGAAGTTGAACTGTGGCTGGGTGAAGCATCCATCCCATTATAGGAATCCAAAAAGCATGTGCCAGGTCCTACTTCTAGGGGCCTCACAAACAGACCAAGCTACACAACTGTCACCCACATGCAGAAGGCCTAGGTTGGTCCCATGCAGGCTCTCTAGCTGTCTCTCTAGGGTCTGTGAGCTCTGATCAGCTACCTCTGTAGTCCAGTTATTATGTTAACACCCCCTCCCTCCCTGCCTTGCTAATATAATCCCTCCTTCCTTTTTTCCACTAGAGACAGGAGTGGATGGGGGAAGGGAGGTAGAAAAGACATGAAGAGAATGGGAGGACAGGAATATTGTCACCAACCCAGAGAGTTACTAACAGAAAAGAAATCCAGCAAATGAGATGGCTCAGTGAGTAAAGATGTCTGTTCCAAAGCTGAAAACCCCACTTCAATTCCTGGAGGCCATAGAGTAGAGGGAGAAGAGCCCAGCTCCTACAAGTTCTACAAACAGATTGCAAAAATAAGCACTGTCACACATGTGCACATGGGAGCTCATGCCCATGAACCCATAAACTCTTGTCACACAGGACACATAAATAAATAATAGATAAATAATGAAATCATTAAACAAATTTAAAATAAAAAAGTGCTATCTCTTTTTTACCTTGACTTCATACACACTATAAAAGCAATCTTCTCTCAGCTCTGGTGAGAGTAATACATAGGGATTTCTCCCAGATAAAGTTTAATAGTTAAGTTCCCAGAAACTTATAGAGAGAAGGGAGATGTCCAGTTCCCCCAAACGATTTTGAGGTGAAGCTGTGTATACTATAAATTCTCATCTTTTACATATCTACACAGAAACAAGAGGATAGCAGCTATACTAATTAATATAGAATTCTCCCAATACTCTATAAGTTGTAATGTTTGCCATAATTACTGAAACTCTAAATTCTTCTTAGAGCTGTGCATTGATTCACTGAGCTTCCTGTCTGTTTATTTCATACTCCAAATACTAACTGCTGCTTCCCCATAGGTTTCAAGGAAGCCAGTTACTTCATTTCAGAAAGGGCTTTGTCTCTAACGTTGTTCAATCTCCTCAGAAAACCATTCTAATTTCTACCCCACATCACTCCTTCTATTCCTAAAACAAACAATTGGATGCTTGGTCTTTCTCTATTCTGTCTTAACACAAAAGAAGGGTTCTATATAAGTGCAGTGTGAAGTCTAGAAGAAATAACTGTTCCTAGAAAGAGGAGCTAGGAGTCAAAGGAAGAAAAAAGGGACTCTGCATTTACTTTGTATATATACTACTCTTCCCAGCTTGGTCACATCTTCTACCAAGCTCTAGTAGAAGTCTCTCCTGGACCAGAATCAGCTAGCATCAGTGCCTCCCTCTAGGTGCCTAGCTGCTGTTTGGCCTTGGGTCCCTTGAAAGGCAGCCTCTTGCTGCATCCTCATGCCTGGTGTTTTCAGCTCTGAGAAGAGCCATGGAGCCTAAGAAGTTCTTACAGCAAAGGCTGATTTGTTTATTATGGTTCCTGTTTTAAAATGACACCTTTATAAAACGTAAGGACCACTTCTTCAGAGACTGAGGCAGGTGAGAAAACATAGGTGGAAAAAAAAAAAAAAAGCATTTGTCTACTCTTTCAGAGATAAGTAATCTTAGGCAAATTGCAAAGCTGATTTCTTAAGTCAAATGACTGGTATTAAGAAAAGGAGACAAAGAAAAAATAAATAAGAAAAAGTGGAAACCGAGACTTCTTCCCTGCTAATAATAATCTCATCAGTGTAACTCCGTTTATTCATGATCTTGATATAATGTCCTATAAAATTTCCTTTAAAAATAACAGATAACACATGATAGCAAAGAAGAAGAAAGCATTCATATATCAATTACTTAACTGGAACAATTTAAATCCATTATGGCAAGCAGCTCCAACATCAACTTAACACTGAAGTTTTCAATTTCAATTGTTAAAAATATCCCAACAACGGAACACCTCTAGCAATGAGAAATTTAATTTAGAGCAGAATTGTTTCTCTAAAGGTTTTTCTTTTGATATTAAAATATAGGAATTGATCTATTTTATGCCTTTCAATGTAGTCATGCTCTATAGCTTTCTTTTCATGGATACTTAGTTTCCTTGTATTGATTAGAGCTGGTTGAGTATTTAAAGAATAAAAAGCAATAACAAAAAAAATGCAGTCCTTTCTCCCCCCCAAAAAAGTTATCTGATTAGAGAAGACTGAGTCTGGTCCCTAGTGCCCAACCCAAGTCAGATACTGGAACTTCCAATGCTTAGGCCTTGCAGAAGGCTGTGGTGTGTTCTTGTAGGACACAAATTATTTTGTTAGGCTGCCATCTGCTGGAGTCAGGAAACCAAGGACTTGAACATTAGAAGTTACCTGATTCGCATAAATTTTTCTCATTTTTAGTTATAGTGTAGACAATTCTCAAATGACCATAAGCTGTATAATTCATAAGCAGTCCAGCAAGATAATATGAAATATAACTTTATATGTAACATGGAAAAATAGAGATGCAAGCTGAGTTTTGACACACTGGGTTGTGACCTCTTTTAGATCCTTTCCAATTTTAGATTCTGTTTTTCTTAACCTTCAACAAATGCTGCTAAATTTTCCCTGTTAGAAAAGCAAGTCATTTTGTACATTAATAATGATTTGAATTCCAGCATACAAAAGCTTTTTTCTGTGTGTTAGCTAAAATGGAGATAGAGTTTATTGTTTCTAAATAAGTTCAACTGGATTGTTCTCACCACTTATGGTCAGTTCTGATGTTTTCTTCTTGGTTAACTTCTAAAAAGGTTAGGGACAGTGACTACTTTGAGCCTCCCTGTTTATCTTCATTACTCGCTAGTTGGGTGACCCTGAATAAGTAACTCTGCTCCCTTGGGCTTTCTCCTTATCTGTTAATTGCAAATGATGGGATATCAGGTTATCTTGAGTTTTAAATCCTAGTAAAAAGCCCTTTAAGAGTGCCAGTAACATGCAGACACAACACACAACGTACTAGTTAGATGTTTTGTTGTAATTACTCCAATATATGTTACTATATTAAAATACCTGAAACTGGCTAGCCTTACTTTATTTCAAAGCTTTAGCTATTTAAAAGCATGGGCAGGCATCAGTTAAACTCCTGTAGGGAGTCTCTGGACTGTGTCACATCATGGTAGGAGCACAGACAGGAGACTGTTGCTAACAGCAAGCCCAAGAGGGACTGGGATTATGCAGTTACTTTATAGGCATACAAGCATTCGCTCTAAAGATTTCTCACTGGCCCCTACTTCTGAAAGATTTCACTACCTTCCACATAGTTAGCCTGGGGACTAAGCTTCCAAGATGTGAACCTATTGGAAGGCAGCACACTCAGACAACAGTGTCATTATTGAAGAATGTCAAAGAATGAAGCTTAAAATTATTGAGAGAATATAGTTGTATAGTAACTATGTAAATTCTTATTTTATTCCAATTTGAGGGATATAAAATATGTACATGTGTTTATGGTTATGGAAAATGGGTCAGAATCATTATTTTTTCCATATGTGGTGGTTTGAATGGTAAATCCACCATAGTCTCAGACACATAGATGTCTGGTTCCAAGTTATGGCACCATTTGAGATGGCTTAGAAGGTGAGGCCACATTAAAGGAAGTCAGCCACTGGAGGTGCACATTGAGAGTTTAAAGACTCACACCATATATGGTCTCAGCTTAGTCCTTGTGGTTCAAGGTGTGAGCTTCATAATTTTGCCTTTGCTCTGCCTTCATGTACTCTAACCCTCTGGAAGCATAAGCCCAAATAAGCTTTATTTGGTATGTTGTCTTAGTCGTGGTATTTTTATCACAGCCATATCAAAATAACTAATGTTCTCCTCCCTCTTCTGGTGCTTAATAGGCTTTACATTTACACTGCGACATCCTTCCCTAGTCTTATACCTCCTCTACCTTCATTTCTAAGCAAAATGTGATTTCTAGATGCCAGATCAAACTATATTTCTATGCTAGAGAATTCGCAAGTTCTTACTCACTCTGCAGGAGTACTGCCTCCTGCTGACGACACTAAATTAGAACTCTAAGCAGTGAGCACCTCTCCCAGTCTTTAAGGTTACCACCATGAACCTTCTCATTTATAGTATATGACTATATATATATATATATATATATATATATATCAGTAGCAACATTCTAGTATAGTATAAATATGGATGTTATTTTGGAGAAGTTTCTTTTTCTTTCTATGCTGGCATGGAATAAATAGCTTTATCTTCATAATTACAATGGTCATAAGAGGTATAAGCAAAACAATTCTAAGTCATTCAGTAAATAGCTGATAAGTCTTCTCTGTGTCAGGTTATTCTCTAGGCCTCATTATTCAAGTTTTCTTGATTCTGTTGAGGGTGTCAGAAAAGAAACCACAATGAGATAGCAAGCTAAAAACAAACATGGGGAAGATCCTTGACAGAAGTCTTACCCTTCCTTAGAGTGTTCAGCCAGCATAGGTTGTTTCTTGAAAAGACAGAGTATGGAAAATAATGAAATTGGTCCCACCTCTCTTCTGTTTTCTGCCATTTCTTTCCTGTACCTGAAGCCAGAGGATTAGGCCCACAGACTTTGCCTTCTGAGGGTCCACAGCAACAGAGGAGGTCTGTAAAGAGAATGGGGAAATGTCCAGCATCAATTATTATTACAAATTTTAAATTACCATCACGGTTTAAACTCTAATTTTCTTATAAGTACAAAATGTTCTTTCAAGTAATTGATAGTTTCTGTATTGCACATTGGGTAACACCTGTTGGAAATCATGGCTTATTTTAATAAATCTATGACCTTTCAACAAATATTAATGTTCTGCATACTTGGAGGCCCTTTGATATCAAAATTGGGTGTTTGGCATAACTAATATGATGAATAAACAAATTCTTCATTGTGCCCCTGAGGTTTATGTTAGGATCTTTAAAGAAGGAAGAATTTATAACTCTGTGAGTGGAAGAAGGATTGTCACCAATTGTGGTGATATATTGTATATTTAATAAAATTATCCTGAAATACAGAGGAAAAAGCCATGTCTCCAGCTTTTTTTTTTTGAGACAGGGTTTTTATTTTTATTTTTGTAACAGTCCTAGATGTCCTGTACCTTGCTTTGTAGACCAAGCTGGCCTCCGACTCACAGAGATCCTCTTGCCTCTGCCTCTCAAGTGCAGGGACTAATGGCATATACCACCATTGCCAGGCTTCACAATATGCTGTATAAACTGGACATGCAGGACCCATAGGACCTCTGTAACTTTGTGAGAACAAACTGAGAATGTCCTTCAGGTTCCTGCTTCACAGAGAAAACTGCCAGACATTCGGCAGGACACAGGGAGAAGAGACTGATGAACTGTGCCAAAATAGATGGAACAGCCTTTCAAACTTCCTGATTCCCTAAAATGTCTGCCAGAGACTCTAGGCCTATAGGCTGACAGAATAATTTTGTTAAATATACAATTTTTCACCACAAGCAATCATTTTTGTCATGTCTGTGCATCTCCTGGAACTGCTCAGATGCTGTCATGGCTTTATGCTGTAGCACCTGTGGCCAGCCAAAAGAACTTTATTTACAATCAGAACACAAAGTACTGAGGGCCTATGGAGCTTTTGAGGACTTTAATTCCATTCTATATGGGGAGTGAAAATCAGGAAATGTAAAAATGTTATATCAACTGTTGTTTCATACAATATTCTTATGACTTCCTTGGCATACCACTCTCCCTCAAAAGTCTTACTAGAATTTTGCTTGAGATGACTTTAAGTTATACATTTTTAGGAATTTCTGTTTTTGTTCATTTGTAACTCAGATAGATATGTTTTCTAATAACTAAATTAATTTCCATAGCAACTTGGTACTTTTTAGCATGCTACTTTTTGTACCCTCTGCCACCAATAAATATTAACCTAATCATATGGCACTGAGGGTCAGTAATGTGTACATGTTATAAGAGGGTCAACATGAGTGGCTTTCTGCTAGAATTTCTAATACAATACTGTTAGGAACCAAAAAATTGTTGTATTTGATATTTTAAATTTCTCATTACATTTTTTGATTTCTTAATTGGATTCTCAACAATATTCTTTGTAGTATGATTATGATTCCTTTAAAAATAAAATATAAAGTAAATGAGTTCTTCCAAAAAGAAAATGACATATCTTCCAAAAAGAAAATTACAAATCTCTGGCATAAAATCACTATTTGATAGATAGACAACACTCACATAAATGACAGAAGGCCCAGTAGGTGCATTCCTTCTGTGAACCTCAGCTCCCTATTGCCTACAGTGTATTCTAAGTGTTATAATTATTTTGGAGTGATCTACACCACAATCTCTGAGAGTTTCAATGTGCATTTTGGTTATTTTTTAATTCTTAATAATATATATAACATATAAGCATATGCATATCATGTATGTTATATATAGTCCTTCAAGAATGGGTTTTCCTAAGTAGTTCTGACTGTTCTGGAACTTGCTATGTATACTAGATTCTAGGCTGGCCTTAAACTCAGAGAGATCCGCCTGCCTCTGCCTTCTGAGTGCTATTATTAAAGGCATTGTCTTCATACTTAAATATTTTTTCCTTATTCTTTTATATCAAAATTAACATGGGCCACCTTTAAGTTTACCTTTTAAATAATAAAAAGAAAATGAATACAACCTTTGTCTTTTGTTTGATTTATTCTGTTTTTGTCTTTTCTTGGTGTGCCAAATCTTGGAGGCAGAATTCATCTTGTCTTTTACCTCTATACCGCCCAGAGTTTCACTATCATTATATAATACATAGTTTCCTTTCTTGGAGCACTAAGCTAACAAATGTTGCTAGTGAAGTCTTGTTTATGGAGAGGGAGAAGCCAGCATAGACCATAATTCCATTTATCTAGTTCAAGAACAGCATGGTTCTTGTAATGACTAATAAATGCAGTGCAATGAAATGGGATATGCCACAGTTGATCTGGAACTCCTCAGGAAGCACTCTTGTGGATTGGCACAGCTTCCTCCCACTTGCCTTGGTCTTTGTATTGTCCCTCCCAACTTCCCTTCTCTTCCATGCTATCTCACCTATCCATCATTCTCCCTTTCTCTTTTATCTTTCCCTCATAATTCCAATTATTCAAATTAAATGATAGGCTTTACTGAAACTTTAGTGTTTTCTGGGGCTTGCAAATATTTCACCACTGAATTATTCTAAACTCTTAGACTACCTCAGCTAGGTCTACCACTACTGTAGCAGAGCATTGGATTTTTTTCAGGCCCCAGGACTCCCATCATTTACTAAATCAGTTTAGCATTAATCCAGGCACTGAGTGTTGCTGACCCATTGTGGTGAAAGAACTGGACTCCAGTGCTGTTTTAAACCTTCTAGCTAGCCCCAGGGAAACCCTGAAGGTCATGAGTTCACTGTAGTAAGGCAAAAGAATCTGGAACATGAATTGCATAACCTAAACTCAGTGTTCTGTTCTGGCTTTATAGACTATATGGAAGTTGAAGTATTACCATAAAATTATTAAGAAGATATGAAGGATCAAACAAACATTGTTATGCTACCTCCTTTCTATGCATACCTAACACCTAGAGAATAAACTGGAATAACAAATTTATTTACTATATGTAAAAACAAACAAAACCTTTAAATGGATAAAGGATTAACTTCTAAAATTTTTCCCATCAGTTGTGTTCCTAAGTTTCAAGTTCCTATGCTGTCTCATGGAGTGTTCAACACCAACAGCTGTGGCTACTTTTAGGCTAGAAGGTTTCTGGTGGCTTTGTCAGAGGAGCAGCTGGTGGCATTTGACTTTGGGGGATTGGCCCACCAGCATGAAGGCACTGATGGGTGAATCTCAAATAAGCAAGGCCCCAAGGACTTTGGCCCCAGAATGTTCCTTGTTATTGCTGTGCCTTTACATGTTTGTCTCTGCCTTTTTTCTCTTGTATCAGACTTGGTGTAAATGGATTTGAGGAGATCCAACTGAACTTAATGTAGTTTGATTATCTCATGGAAACATCCTGTTCTATAGGTCATTATTACCTGTGGATTATAAAGATGATTTCATCCTAACATATACTGTTTAACTAAAACAATAATTTTATACAATAGTAGTTGTAGTGGGATTTGTCCTTCCTACTGGTTTAATAAAAAAAAGCTAGTTGGTCAGAAGTCAGACAGGAAGTGTGAGCAGGCCTACCAAACTAACAAAACTCTGGGAACAGGAAGAGAAAAGCAGTCACACAGCAGAGACACCAGCAGAAGCAGAGAAAAGAAGAGAGCCATGCTGTTCTGAGAAAAAGTACCAAGCCACATGACTAAACAAATTAATGAAAATAGATGGAGTTAAGATGAAATAGCTCGAGTTGCAATATGTCTGAGCCATAGACCAGTCAACATGAAATTAATATAAGACTTTGTATGATTATGTGGGGCAAGACAGTAGCAGGGCTGAAAGTAAGTCTGAACCATGGGGCTACTCTGGACCAGAAACTTCATAATACAAGTAGTGACAATTTAAATAGAATTTTGATGATTGTGTGTTTTTAAATAAATATAATAAGGAATTATGATAGAGATTAGTTTAGTGGAAAAATCACCATAGGTAAAGGTAGGAAAAAATGTTGCACCTGCCACTGATAAAGCAGAGACTGCTTAGGGTTAAAAAAGTAAAAAATAAAATGTCACACAGCTAGAACATATGAGATTCTATTGAGGAATCATATAGATTGTGTCTTAGGATAATAATTAAGAAAAACACTTGAGTCCCAGAAGCCTAGGTAGTCCAAATTCTTTTAATCTTACTGTTGGAAGATGTGTTCACAGGTTTCAGAGTGCATCATAGCTGAAACAAAACTTTGAAAATAATTTATGGTTAGATTAAGTTGTTTTTGTTAAATAGCTTTAAGATAAAAAAAAACCCAGGAAAATAATCTAAAGTTTTAGCAAAGCAAGTAATTGAGTGACTCATTGAGGCCAGGGAAAAGAAAAGGTAGCCCAATTATTATGAGCTGACAAGCCTTTCTTACTAGGATTAGTTGCTCATAAAAGATGATTAGTTCCTTGCACCCATTTCTGCCTTCAGCTTCCTGATAATAATAATAATAATAATAATAATAATAATAATAATAATAAACAAACAAGGAAAAAACTGTTAACAAGTGTGTATGATTTGGGGCTACGCAGCAACTGAACTGCAGGTCTAGACCTTGGTTCTAGACCACACCAAAAACTTCAGGCTACAAATGGCATTGAAATGTGGGACATTTATATTCACATAAAGCCTGCAGAAGCTTAAAAAGAGTTCTAAAGAACAGAAATGGAGCATCTAAGTTATGTCTCTCAAGTGGACTGTGGTACCAGCTGGGGTATGGCATGCAGATTTGAGATACAAAATGCAGCTTAAGCTATAACAAGGCTGGTTTTTGAAGTCTCACAGGAGCCTTGATGTAAGCATAAGCTGCATATGATAGATTTAAGGTTTCTGTTTATACAGACAAAAAGGGGAACAGAGTCAAAGATGGCATGTTAGTAGCAGCATTTTCTTGGGTCAAGTCTGTTTGCTGGCAGTGGGCAGAGGCATGGCTTTTTAAAGAGAAGCTTCCTGACTCAGCCTTAGCAGCAAAAACCCACAAAAGGCCCATTTATGAGGCCCTGCTGCCAAACATTTAAGTAATGTTTATGAGCAGCAAGTGATAGTGATTTACTTGGTAACAGTGTGCACCATAAAATTCCCTAGCGTTAGGGTGGCAAATGTGGTTTCTGCCAGTACCTCTGCCAAATTTCCATAACCAAGACTTTAATCTTAACAACACCTTAGCAGATTAAAGGCGTGGTCAGAAACAGAAAAAAAAATAGATATACAGTAAAGACAGATTAAAAAAAAACACTAAATGGTTTACAATGTGTTTAAAAATATTCATAGGTTTGGAAGAGAAGAGAAAAAGGATAAAGAAAGTCCTTTTAAAAAGAAATAAAATTATATATATATACATACATGTATATGTATGTACTATATAAGGATAGAAAATACACAAAGAGTCTGGATACTGTATATTATGTTGTCTTTGAATTGTTTGACTTCTGAGAATGAAACAAGATCTGTAGAGAGCTGCCTGCTGCTGCGCCCTAGAGATGGTGCTGATTTCCAGCCTCCACCCCCCCCACCCCCCCCCCGTGGGTGAGTGCTCTCTTTTGATAAACAACTCCTTATTTGGCTTGAGCCTGGTGCCCACATGGCTTATTGGGATTGGATGCCCTGAGAGTTTCTAGTCAGTGGGTGGGGTTTCCCTGGGAAGGAGAAGCAGAGAGAAGAACAAAGAGAGAACAATTGTAAAGGTCCCGAATAAAACTGCTGAAAGAAGATCCTGGGTGTTGCGCTTTCCTTGCTGGCAAGGTTGCGCGCGACAAGTGGTGGCCCGCACTGGGAACAACTCCTGCGAGCTTCAGGCATCAGAACTTTCTGCAGTCAGGGGGTCGACCGGTAAGTCCCAGGTAAATTGGGATCCGCAGTCAAAGCGGGTAGCTCCGACCTGTAGATAAGGCGGAGAAGAGGGAGCTCACTGACGAGTGGGTGTAACCTCTATAGCTGTGGACGCACGGCAACCTTGAGCTTAAAATGAAAGTAACAGCAGTTGCAAACTTAGGCTTAAAGTGAAAGCAACAGCAGTTTCAAACTTGAGCTCAAAGTGAAAGTAAAAGCATTAGCAAAGCTGGGGCTGTTTGATAAGGGCTCCAAGAAGATTTTTAAGGCAGGAATTAAAGGTTATACAGGGATGGGGTCTTCAACCTCACATCCAATTTTTTTGGCTCTTAAGGAGCTGCTTCATTAAGGTTTTTCTGAGTCTGCTCTGCTTGCTAGCAGTGGGAGAGATTCGTGGGTTCCTACACCATATTGAAAAGCAGCCAAGGGGGCGGAGTCAGCATTTAAAGCGATAGCAACATTTTAAAAGCTCTTTGAGTTGAAAAATGATTTAGAATTCCTAATAAAACAAATTTAGACTCTCAAAACCTCTAAATGGGGAAGGAAATAAAGATAAAAAAGCCACATAAAGATGGCAGATAAACAGGGAGTCTGTATTTTCTTGGTTATTGTATTTTCTTGTAATTTTATAACTTTTAAGGAGCTAACTTCAGAGAGACAACTGATTACTAAGGCTGCTAAATTAAACAAATGCATATACTTTAAAGATATCCTGACTTTGAAATCTGTTTATAAGAATACGTTACTTGGGAAAAGAGTTTCTGCTTTTGTCTCCATGGAAGATCAAAAGCTGTGGATTGGTTCTAGGCAGGTGTGGTTCCATTTGCCAAGGCCACCTGAAGCTGATAACAGGCCAACTTGGGGATGTTGGGAGGAGAGATCGGAGGGGGCAGGCAGTGAAGAAGGACAGAGTGAAGGGGGAGAGTTGTGCCCCAACCTTGCTGATATAGAAACTCCTGAGTCTACAGACTCAGAGGAAGAGCTGTTGGGAGATATTAATTGGATTAGAAGATATCTTAGGATTGCAAATTGTGAATTGAAACCCCTTTATGACATTCTGAAAGGAGAGTCGGCTTTAGACTCCACGCGAGTGATAACAGTGGAGGCCAGAAAGACACTGCAGGTAGTTGAACAGAGGTTGCAGGATGCCTGCTTAAATAGGATTGAGGAAGGAAAAGATTTTGCCCTATGCCTTTTATCCACATTCAGACAACCCACAGGGGTACTATGGCAATCAGGTCCACTGTTGTGGATACACCCAAAGGTATCGCCTAGTAAAAGTATAGAACATTACCCTACAGCAGTAGCTGATTTAGCTCAGAATGGCATCCAACAATCCATTCAGTATTTTGGACATGCACCAGCCATAATAATTGTGCCATACACAGCAGCACAAGTTAACACCCTGTGTGCTGTTGTTGATGATTGGGCAATTCTTCAGTGTACCTTTGCTGGAAAAATAGATAATCATTACCCACAACATCCTCTTAAGACATTTTTTAAGGAGCACCTCATAATTTTTCCCAAGGTCACCGTCACAGAGCCGGTGGCAGGAGCTGTTGATGTATTCACTGATGGCTCGAAAACAGGAGTAGGTGCCTATATGGTGCAAGGCAAACAACCAGTTCAACATCAATTTACTCTTGGTACTCCTCAGGTAGTGGAACTTCAAATAGTATGTGAGATGTTTAAAGAATCCCAATTTGCCTTTAACTTGATATCTGACTCAGCCTATGTGGTTAATGCTTTAAAGGTTCTTGAAGTGGCAGGACCAATAAAGTCATCCAGTATGGTCGCTGTCCTATTTAACCACTTGCAAGACTTGATTTTGCAACGAAAGGAGAGATTTTTTCCTCAGCATATCCGTGCGCATACTGGCCTTCCTGGTCCACTCAGCAAAGGCAATGCCAAGGTGGATATGTGCACAAGACAGGATTGGGTATTCTTTTCCTCTCCTGTAGTCAAAGCTCAAGAATTTCACCAGCTATATCATGTAAATGCTAAGACCTTACAACGAAAGTTCCAGATATCCAGAGCTGAGGCATGTCAAATAGTTTTGGATTGTGCTCAATGTGTGGTGTACCACCACCCATCTTCCCTAGGTGTTAATCCCAGAGGGATCTTGCCATTAAAAGTATAGCAAATGGATGTTACTCACATTTCTGAATTTGGCTCTTTAAAGTATATACATGTTTCTGTAGATATGTGCTCTGGTATTTTGCATGCCACTGCCATGTCAGGAGAGAAGGGACACAATGTCATTGTGCACTGCCTAGAGGCCTGGGCAGCTTGGGGAAAGCCCCTGCAGGTAAAAACTGACAAAGGCCCTGCTTATACTGGAACACAGTTTACTGCATTCTGCAGGCAAATGGATGCACAAGTAACTCATGGATTGCCTTACAATCCACAAGGACAAGAAATAGTGGAACGTGCTCATCGCACACTGAAGGAATGCTTACAAAAACAAAAAGGGGGAATAGGCCACAGCCGCACCCCCAAAGAAAGACTATCTATAGCTCTGTTTACCCTTAATGTTTTAAATTTGGATGCTGATGGTCGCTCCATGGCAGATAGACATCTGATTCTCACCACTAGCCACAGAGGCATGGTGAAATGGAAGGATATTTTCACGGGTCACTGGCATGGTCCTGATCCAGTGCTTACATGGGCGAGAGGTTCTGTTTGTGTCTTTCCTTAGGACCAGCAAGATCCAGTGTGGGTACCAGAATGGCTAACCAGGAAGGTCTGAAATGACAAGTATGATGCTGACTTTGAGGACGAGGATTGGCCTTGGACTGGGTACCCGTCCCGGTACAAAGCCCTAATGCCATGAGCTTGTTTAGAGCTAGGAGAGATTTTAGTATTACTGTAGCTGTTGTTACAGCCATTTCACTAGCTGCAATTGGGGCTACCATGGCTGCCATTGCTATGAGTCACACCATTCAGACGGCTCAAACACTTAACAATGTGTCTGTCAATGTAGCCCATGCCTTAGACATTCAAAGAAGCATTTCTGCCCAGCTTAAAGGTGGGCTGATGTTGGTCCATCAAAGGATTGACCTGGTACAAGAGGAGGTTGATGTCCTCTGGCAGATGACTCAGTTGAGATGCGAATGGAAGTATCAGGCCTTATGCGTGACTTCTATTCACTATGAAAAATTTTCCTATGCTGCAAATTTGTCTAAAGTTCTGTCAAGTTATTTTATAGGAAATTGGTCAGGTGAATTCGAAGCAACCATGGAGAAGTTGAGAGTTGCAATAGTTGCTGTGAATTCAACTCGAGTGGACCCTGGAGTTGCTGAAGGACTGACGAGATGGATGTCCACCGCCCTCAATCATCTGAAGGAATGGGCGGGAATGGGTGTTCTGGCTGGCTTGATGGTGCTGAT
>PVIH01001119.1:0-205257 GCA_004025045.1 Sigmodon hispidus | reverse complement strand
TACATGTTTGGCTTGCTGCCTTGAAAGAGTAATGTTTGGCACGGGTTGCGAGGCTAAGCACTGCACATGGTTTTGCCTAGGTAGGGCTTCATGAAGAGCATGCCTAATTGCATACAGGTTGGCACCCACTATCCTGTCCTCATAAAAATGGGTACCGGACAGGTCTGTCCCTGTCTGAGTGGATGACACCTGGATTAGGGATAGCACAAGTCCTCTTGCACAATGGGGATTAGGCCTCTGCTCTTGCCCGCTGCTTTTGCTTGATTTTTTAATTTTTAATTATTAAATAAGGGGGAGATGTAGAGAGCTGCCTGCTGCTGCGCCCTAGAGATGGTGCTGATTTCCAGCCTCCACCCCACCGTGGGTGAGTGCTCTCTTTTGATAAACAACTCCTTATTTGGCTTGAGCCTGGGGCGTGTTTTGCTGTTGCGTATGTGGACCTATGAGCTGTGCCCACATGGCTTATTGGGATTGGATGCCCTGAGAGTTTCTAGTCAGTGGGTGGGGTTTCCCTGGGAAGTAGAAGCAGAGAGAAGAACAAAGAGAGAACAATTGTAAAGGTCCCGAATAAAACTGCTGAAAGAAGATCCTGGGTGTTGCGCTTTCCTTGCTGGCAAGGTTGCGCGCGACAAAGATCTACTAAGAGACATTTGATTATAAATGCTGCTGGATTAATCCAACCTATATATTTCATAAATGGCTTGACTTCAAAATTGAAATTCAAAAAAATATATTACTTGAATAAGAGGCTTTCTTTGTATTTCCACAGAAAATAAGAAGTTGTGGATTCATTCTGGGTTAAGAAAAACCAGGTTTGATCAAGAAAGACCCCTAGGGGCTGGAGAGATGGCTCAGAGGTTAGGAATGCTGACTGTTCTTCCTGAGGTCTTGGGATTTTGATGGGAATTGCACAATTAATAAGTGGGACCTCCTGAAACTGAGAAGCTTCCAAGGACACAGTCAATAAGATAAAAGGACAGCCTACAGAATGGGGAAAAGATTTTTACCAACCCTACAAAGCGACAGTGGATTTTTTCTCTAAAATATATAGAGAACTCAAGAAATTAGAGCCCAAAACCCTTAATAACCCAATTTAAAAATGGGGTTCAGAACTAGAAAGGGAATTCTCAGCAGAATTACAAATGGCTGAAGGGTACATGAAAAAGTGCTCAACATCTTTAGCCATCAGAGAAATGAAAATCAAAACAATTTTGAGATACTACCTTACACCTATCAGAATGGCTAAGATTAAAAACACAGATGGCAGCCTATGCTGGAGAGGATTCAAAGCAAAGGGAACACTCCTCCATTGTTAAGTGTAAACTTGTTCAGCCACTCTGTAATGCAGTAAAGCGGTTTCTCAGAAAACTGGGAAACAATTTTCCCAAGGATCCAGCAATAACAATTTTAGGCATATCCCCTAAGGACACATATTTGCACCCCAAAAACATTAGTTCAACTATGTTCATAGGAGCATTATTCATAATAGCAAGAACTTGGAAACAACCTAGATGCCCTTCAACTGAAGAATGGCTTAGCAAACTGTGGTACATCCTCACAATGGAGTATTACTCAGCACTAAGAAAAAATGATACCCTAAAATTTGCAGGCAAATGGATGGATTTGGAGAATATCCTCCTGAGCAAGGTATCTCAAACCCAGAAAAATAAACAGGGGATGTATTCACTCATTAATGGACTTTAAGGTAAAACAAACAAACAAAAAAACAAAAAAAAAAGAAAAGTTGTTATTGTATACAACAGCTCAAGGCTAGAACATAGCTAAATAGCTTCACTTCTGCACTGATGACCTCTGGCAGGGGTGTGGATAAGGGTGTGGCCACAGAGAGTTTAAGTATGCTCCAGTAAGTAAATGAGCAGCATGCATGGGCATTTTTATAAATGGGGAGATCATAAGAGTTTGTATGAATCTGAGAGGACTGAAAACTGAGGTTGCTGAGGTGTGTAATGTAAAATCACCAAACTATATATATAAAATAAAAATGCTGCTCTGAGAAAAGGTACCAAGCCATATGAATAAAGAAGATAAAAATCATGAGTTAGTTTAAGACTAAGTGTTAACAAGTAATATGCTTGACCCATAGGTCAAATAGCATGTAATTAATATTAGACTTTGTGTGATTATTTGGGACTGTGGGTCCAGATTTCAGGGCTAGGCCAACTCTTACTACAGATATGCACCCTAAAGATTTAGAATACAATTGACTAGTTCTTTTTTATATATATAAAAGTTTAGAGTTTGGATTCTTCTTAGACCTCTTCTAAGATTACCTCCTTTTGAGAGAATAATAAAATGATTGTTCCATTCTTTGTAACCTCAAAATACAGCCTGGAAGCAAAATAACTGGTTGAAAAAAATGTCTTGCTTGCTTATACTCTGTTGTTTATCAATAGCAAGCTGCTTGGGCATGAATGTATGTGGGTTTTTTGAACAACATGTAATATGTTAATCATGTAAGGAATATGGAAAACATGCTGGTTTTACTTGTATTTATTATAATCATTCACTTAAAAAATAGAAGGTAAAAATATTGTAATTTTATAGTGCTTAAAATATTCAACTGTGATATATAAGCTATATGGGAAAAATGGCAGGAGAAAAGAAAACATCAAAAAAGATGTAAAAGGAAAGTTAGAAGGAAACCATCAAGATACATAGATGGAAATAACAGAAAAATGGAGGAGAAAAGGTAACAGTAAGAATAATTAAACAAAGAACTAAGGTTTGGCCTTTGGAAAAGTCCTCATGTGTCTGTTTGTCTAGGTCAGCAGAATTCTTTGTGCTGCTGCTCAAACCTATGCACCTTGAGGCTAGTCTTCAAGGCAGCAATAGCTGGCATGATACCCTGAAATTAATTGCCACCTGATGCATCTCCAACATGGCCACTGGCAGGTCATTTCTCCAATGTTCCTGATTATAGTCAAGACATTTGGTCACAAATAATAGAAATTCCACTTACAGGAATTCAAATAAATTTTAAAATGGCCACCATAGTGGGATACAAAGTTTAAAAAAAAAGGAAAAAGATTTTAAAATTCAAGTTGGACTGTGTCTAAGATCAAGAAGTAATTGCTATACAGGAGAACTCCGTGAGTAAATAAAGTCAGTCTTAAAGTAGGCCCTCCTCTTTGAATGTACTTCATCTCCTTATTGTCTAAGTGTGTCTCCTTTGCCATTCTTGCTCTTCGGTTACTCTTGCACTTGTGATGGCAGGACAAAGATAGACCTGACAAAATGCTTGCCATGTGACCTTAGTCAACGGAGGAGACGTGAGGCAAAAATACATCAAGGTAGTACCATGCCTAGCACTTATAAATTGCAGAAAATCACCTTAGAAGAGCCACAAACGATGGTTTTATTCCACAGGATGGGGAATGAAGGTGCTGTGCCTTTATTACCATTTGTTTGTTGTTTTTTTATTTGTTAGTTTTCTTTTTTACATAGTCTTTTTCTGTGTAGCCCTGGTTTTCTTAGAACACATTTTATAGACCAGGCTGGCTTTGAACTCAGAGATCTGCCTGCCTCTTCTCCTGAGAGCTGGAACTAAATGTGTGCACCATCACTGCCCAGATTTTATCTCCATTTGTACAATCAGTTGTTTTAATAGATTTCAAGGAAAATATTATTTATACTAAGGCTTGAAGATATATGGTATTATACAGGAAAATTTCGGAGTAGGCAAAATTCAGATTAATATGTTCTCATAGGGCATCTCAGGAGGAACTGGAATCTCCTATAGAATGAGTTTTCTGGCCCCACAACTCAGAGCTACTGCCACCTCTTATCTGGACCAGCAATTCAAACGTCTCAAAGAAACACATAGATGCTTATATTAAGTTCATGCTATTAGGCCTATGGCTTAGGCATATTGCTAGCTAGCTCTTTCATCTTAATTCAACCCATTTCCACTAATCTGTCCTGTCACATGGCCTGTGGCTTGCCTACTTCATTACATGTTGATTCTTTGATGGCTGGATCATCTCTGTCTGACTCCATCCTCCTCCTACCTGTACTTCAATTTCCCTGTCTGCATTACATGGTATAGGTCAAAACAATTCCTTTATTTAAATGATGATATTTAGAGCATACAGAAAGACATTCCAACATCACTTCCCCTTTTCTGTTTAGTCAAAAAGGAAGGTTTTAATTTCAATATAGCAAAATTACATATCAAAACAGCTATCAAGCAATAATTATAGTTACAATATCTAGTGTATTTGTATTTAACAAAATTAAAGAAAATATTCTATCATCTACTTTATCATTGTGAGTCTAAATTTTCATATTCAACATACTCTTTAAAATAACTAGGAAAAACTATACCTTTAACTATCAAATTTTCAACTACATCAAGACCACAGAAGGATATAATATTACCCAAGTAAACAAGAAGTGAAAACAACTTTCAAAATCTAGAAATGACAGAGACGACACCTGTCTGCCTGTACAGTCTCCTGAAATTCCTTTGTAACAAAAGCTTTGTATCCATCTTCAGCCTACAGGCCTAGAGTCTCTGGCATATCTTTCAGTGATGCAAAAAATCTGGCAAAGTTTGACAGTCACTTCTCCTTATGTCCTGAAGGATGCCTGGCAATTTTCCCTGCAAAGCAGGTACCTGAAGAACCATCTCAGCTTGTTCTGCCAAAATTCAGAGATAACTTTCCTTTGGGTTCTACATGTTCAGTTTATATAACATACTGTCAAGCAGTCAATACAAGAAAAGTTTTTTGTCCAATGGCTAACTATTGCCACAAACAAAGTAAATTCCATATGGAGTTTCTTCAATGCCAATTATTTTCTTAAAGTATATTGGTACTGCCAGGAACACACCTGTCTCACTGCTCAGAAAAGTCTAACTTCTTAAAAATATTTTAAATACCATATTCTATAAGTCTTAGAAGTGTTTGAAGATTATCTATCTAATCAAAATATATCATTGCATATCTAAAAACTCCTAACATAACTATGAGTTTGAGTATCACAGATGACTATTAATCTGTATTTCTTAATTATATATTACAATTTAAAATGAGTTACATAAACATCACACCTTAAACAGGAGTAGAAAATACATATAACATAACAAAATTGACCTTAAATTTCTATCAATAAACCAAAATCCATGCTAATGTGAAATATTTTGATTATATTATATAAATACAGCTGATTTTTGTATTGAAGTAAATTCAATAATCTGTCTTTTAAAAATTATTCATATCCCTTTTTGCTTCTTAGAAAGAAAATAACTATGATCATTAACCATTTATAATGAAAAAATTTATAAACAATATGTTGGAAATTTGGGCTTAGTCTTTTATTACTACTTCCTGCTAATTAAGAGGCGCTGGCAATCTCATGGGAGTCCTAAGGCTGGATCATCTTAATTAACCTCCTGGAAGCTGATGTGGCCATTTCTTCCCATCAGAGAATTTTCAGGTGGTCTTGGCTGATGAAACCATAATAGCCTGGAAGCAATCCACAGGCTCTTATCTTCTGTGGAAAAAAAGCAGAGCCTCTTTTCCAAAGCAACACATCCTCAGACCCAAATTTCAAAGTCAAGATACCTTTAAAATGTATGTTTGTTTAACTTAGCAGCTTTTGCAATCACTTGTCTTTCTGTAGTTAGCTCATTAACAGTTAAAAGTTAAAAGAAAACACAGTAATAACTGTAACCCAGACTCTGTGTATTTTTATCTTTACATAGCTTTTTATATTTTATTCCTCTATTTCTCTTTTTTAAGGGCTTTCTCTACTCTTTTTCTCTTCTCTTCCAGTCTATGTATTTTTTTTCACACACATTTTAACCCACTGAGAGGTTTTCTCCATCTGAATCTGTTTTATTGCATGTCCTTAGATCACTTTGCAATCAGAAAACCTTTTAAAATGTTAGCACTGCTTTGACTGATGACTCCACCCCTTTTGTCAGGTTTTCAACATGGCAGATGTGCTGGAGCCACTCTTATCTTCCCAGTTCTAGAAAGCAATGTTAAATATTGTGAAGCCTTTTACCTCCCCTACTCCTGGGAACCTTAGGATTGACACTAACAAGTAGAACTCTGCAACTGCCCACTGCTCACTCCATTTAAGCTTTTGGCAACAGGGTCTCTTACAGAGCCACATAGTTTTGCAGATAAAGCTGAGTCAGGAAGCTTTTTAAAGGAGCCTTATCTGCTCACCACTAGCAAACACAGCAGTCCCAAAATATGCGGCTACCAAGAAACCATCTTTGACTCTGTTTTCCTTTTGTTTAATAAAAGCAGAAACCTTAAATAGGTCATATGCAACTTATTGCTTATACCAAGTCTTTTGTGAAACTTTAGGAACAGGCCTTGGTTTAAGCTGCCATGCTGCAGACCTGACATTTTGAAATTTGAGCCTGAACACCAAGGTGTCTCTGTCCCATGACCCACTTCAGAGATACAATTCCAAAGCCACTTTTGGCTCCATTTCTATGCTCTTGTTTATGCTTTCTCAGGCTTTATGTGTGTGTTCACCCCATAATGAGCTCCATCTGTAGAATTGGGTTTTCTGGCCCAGATAAACCCCACAATTCAGAGCTACTGCCACCGCTTATCTGGACCAGAAATTCTAATATCCCAAAGACACACAGAGATGCTTATATTAAATTCGTGCTGTTTGGCCTATGGCTTAGGCATATTATTATTCTTTCATCTTAATTCAACCCAATTCCGTTTATCTGTCCTGCCACGTGGCCCATGTCTTACCTATTTCATTACATGTTGATTCTTCCACAGCTGGATTGTCTCTGTCTGACTCCATCCTCCTTCTAACTGTACTTCAGTTTTCCTGCCTGTGGCACATGGCATAAACCAAGACAATTTCTTTATTTAAAAAATGATATTCATAGCATACAGAAAGGCATTGCCACAAGAAGCTCTATGATCTATTTTGGTTTTAGAAATGTCATTTTGGGGGCAGTGAGGGAAATAAGTCATAGTCAAGGAAGAATATAGATGAGAAAGTCTGGGATGCTCAGCAGTGATTGCCAATGAGAAACACAAAAGCTCCAAATCTAGGAAACTAGGATGAAAGAAGAATGGAGGTGAGGATTTTGTGTTTCCACTGCTGAGACCAGTGACTGACTATAGAGATCTTCAGATCATGGGTAGGTTTATCTGATGAGACATAGCCTTTTGCTGCCTCCACATCTAAAAAGCCTATTTGTCTTTTTGATTTAATATTTATCCTTTCCTCTGCCTTTCTCATCATTTTGTTCTCAGATCTCATATGTTCTTGTATCTTATTCCAAGTTTATTTGCCCTTCCCTGTTAATTGTGCATTCTATAACCCTGTCTCCTTTTACTGGACTGCTCATTTAGTAGATGAATTAGCACTTAATTCCAGCTCTAAGTTTTCAAATCTTAAAAACCTTGGTGGGTACCATATGATGGGGTGACCATGAAGATGCATGTGAAGTTTATAAATCGGAATTTAGGTTGGACAGGTAGTTTTGTCATGCTAAGTTAACCTCAAATGACCTTAATTTTCATATCTTCATAATAAGAGTCCCCATTAGACAATTCAGGAGGCTATTTATTTTTAAAATAATCAAAGTCAAGAACTATCAAATACCCAGAAAAGGATTATAAAAATATTTATTGTGATGTTGCATGAGAAAATAAAAATCTTAGACACAAGAAGGATAAATCCCATGCCCATTTCTACCACACTCTGTTTTTACTTCTCTGAGCTATAGTTTCTTCATTTGTCAAATGAAGCTAACAGCTGTGTTGCCATCTCTGTGACTATGAAGCAGAGCCCCAGCAGAGTTGGAATGTAGCAAACAGCAACCAATGAAGCCTATTACTACTATCATTTGGAATTATTATTTGAAATTAGATTCAATAAAAACATTTAAACAAATTCTAATGAGTATTTTAATGAGGCTATAGACAGTGTGTTCTACTGACACTGTCACTAACACTTTGTTATTTTTGATAAACATAAAACTTTATGATTATTCATCCATGTTCTCTTCTCTCCTGATGACAAAATTTCATAAGCTTGATTGTCTATATATTTCCATAACTATGCTTGATAGGCAATGGAATTCCTATCTTTTCACTAAAGCATAAAAAATGGGAAAATCAGTACTCCTTCCCCTATGTCTACTACGTATTTGTCTCTATGAATTTTGACTTATTGTTTCCAAATAGCAACAGTGAAGTATAACAGTAAGAGATAGTGAGATTTTCATAATTTTCAGAAATGAAGTGTTTGTATTATGTAGATAGATAGCTACCTGGTTTGAAGTGAGAACAATAAAATAATAAACTTTTCTTTGCTGTAATTTGTTTTAGATAGAAACTCAGGGCATATTAAATGTAATATGAATATACTTGGTAAGCAACAATAAAAGCTACACACATTAATTGTTGTAATGTAATATAAAGGGAATAAAAGTAGTGCATCTAGGGAGCCACACAACGATGGTGGCAAAAATCTTTAATCCCAGCACTCAGGAGGGAGAGGCAGGTGGATCTATGTGATTTGGAGGACAACCTGGTCTACAGGGCAAGTTGCAGGACAGGCTCCAAAAGCTACACACACACACACACACACACACACACACACACACACACACACACACAATGCGTATCTAGAGAAATGTGATACAAATTATATTCAAATTTATTCCTATAATGAATGGCACTTGTGTTCTTGATGTTAATGTTTCTATTGAGTAGAATATAGTCTCCAAAGGGAAGAAAACATCATTATTTAATTATTCTAAAGGGTTTGATTTTTTGTTTTTATGACATTATATTTTATTATTTAAAATAATTTTAAATTTTAAATATATTTTGATCATATTTTTCCTCCTGTAAGTCTTTCTAGATTCTCTCCCCTATCCTACCTACCCAACTTTAAGTTCTTTTTCTAAAAACAAACAAAAACCCAAAACAAGAAACCCCCAAACCAAGAAGAAAGATAATTTCATCCCCCCAATCCCACCAAACTGTAATATGCAGTTTTAGTATGTATTTTTCACATGTATCAGTACTTACTTCCCAATAGTAAGGATATAGTATTTATAATAGAGGCCACTGATATTTACCACATACTCATGTGTGCTCTAAGTTTCTCAGACTCAAAGGTCTTATGAATATGTTTAATGGTTAAGCACTGGAAAAAAATCATCTGGTTCTGGTTCAACTGTCTTGAGTATGAAAGCCTTGCTATGCTTTCCAGGGCCGTGCTCTCTCCCAGGTTTCCAGTTCCCTAAGAGAGACAGCTTCATTGGCCTTGCCTCATATAGATAACAGAGGCCTGCACATCAAGGATACTTGATAACTCTGAAGGGAGTCAGTTCTTCAAAGCATAGTAATAATTCTTGATAGTCATCATTCAGAGCACACACAAATGACTTTACAGTGGTAGCGTTTATAATTTGAGCTGATTTCCTAGTACTGGAAATAAATGGCAGTGCTTTCTCTCTAAACTTATCTCCATGGTCAAGGCTGTGTGTTTTTGATTTTTTTAATATGGCTTATTAATGATAAAACTTCAAGGAAAATTTCTTAACTGAAAAAGAATAAATACTCTTTTGATCTATTGCCAAGTCCTAAATGAATTCAAAGAGTAGAAATTTCTAAATTTGTTTTATATGTACTTGCTTGTGTGTGAGGATGAGTGGACAGTGGGCAGATTACAGGAAATCTTATGGGAGTTGGTTTTCTCTTTCCACCATGTAGAAATCATTGATGAAACTCAAGTCATCAGTGGCAGCAAGCACCTTCATTCACTGGGCCATCTCAGTAGCTCAAAAGGTTTAGATTTTATTAACTTAAAAAATTAATGAAATTTTGTTCAAATGTGAATCATACTGAATATTAATGGCATTGATAAGTTTAGTGAGACAAAATTTTGTGAACCAGAATTCAGCTTCTTTTTTTTTTTTTTTTTTTTTTTTTTTCAGAATTCAGCTTCTATGGTTATTAAATGACTTTAAAGAGGAGAAACCTCTGTGTTGATCCCTAAGAAAGGTCATTAAAACCAAGATTATGCTCTGAGAAACTTTTAGTTCTAATATTTCACAGTTTTTCAAGCACATAAAAGATCATATTTCATGTGAGAAACAATTAGGAAATAAAACAAAACATATGAAGTATTTAATAATGACAATCTTATAAGTTACTGTGACTTTTGATGTTATCTACCCCACTTTAATTACCTGACAATGGCTATTGCACTTCTAGAGACATTTACATAATTTACATCTCCAGAAAATTTGTATTTTAAACACTGAACAAGAAAAAAAAATGCTACAAGTTATCCTGTCTTCAGAGATGCTTTAATTTAATGCCACAGAGAATTCTATTATTTATGCAAACATAAGGCCTGAATTCATTAAGCCAAGAATTTTAATTTTTGTTTAATATCATAATGTAACCCAAATAATATTACTCAATTTTCTTATTTTTATTAACTTTTATTTTAAAAAGAACTATGAGAAAAATAGGTGGCTGGAAAATAAATTTTAGCATGGTCATTCAGCAGACCATGTCAGCCCAGAATAAATCATCAGATAGGCACCTAATTAGCATGGTCACTTAATCATCAGTGTTTTTCTGTTTATTCTAATATATTTTAAGCAGAATTGTTTTAATTAGATGAGTGGGGAATAAGGCTTTTACAGAGGAAAAAAAACAACAACAACAACAACAACAACAAAAACCACTCTTCAACCAACAACACAGATGGAGTCATGCAAATAGCTGTAATGACCACAAGGTGGCAAAGCATACAAATCTACTTCATTCAGACTGGGAGCTTCCTAAAGGACCTGTCTCTGCCTAGGAGGGGGAGGGGCTGCTTCTAAGAGTATCTCCTGAGCAGAATAGCAGAATTATACTCATTTCTCAAACTTATAACTACTCCAAATTCTTGGTTCCTGGAATGAATGTACACACCATGTTACTATTCTAGTTTATCATAAACATTTCTGTTTTATCATAAAAATGAGTTTTTAAAAATTTAATGTGTACTTTGAAAGCAAAAGTATTAGATCCCTCACTTATGATATATAAAATCCATTTGATATGTCATCTTGAGTCAGTTAGATAATAAGTAGATTTTATTACTATATAAATTCAAATCCATCATGTGATTATATGATTAGTGTTAGTCATCACAATCTGGTTACTTACCTCCAAAAAGTTTAGTGTAGAGAACTAGATTGTAAAACTTTTCTTATTGTTGTGTTCTAAACACTATATTCTCTTTCTTTTCATCCTTTATTTTATGTAGAAGGATCAATCAGTTTTTGCCCTGTATATGAAGACACTTCTTCATCCAGATTCCTGATCCCCCTTAGCTCTAAACCAGATCTAAATTAATCATCCAATATGCTATCTTTACCTTATATTTAACTTGGCATGTTGATTCATAATCATTGTTTTTAATTAATTTGTTTCTTGACATATGCTTTCCTAAACATAGGCTAGGGACCAATCTATGGAAATCACAGGTTATCATTCCCATAAAATTAGGGTAAAAATTTTATTATGAATTTCTATAGCCTTATTACATGATATGATGTCCATAAAGGACAGCTACTTTGCATATTGTTAAAGTAAAATTATTAGTTGTGTAAATTAGATTGAACTCCGAGTATACTTGCTCCTGACCTTCCTCCACCCCCAATTTCTTAATATCGTACTGATTTATTATTCTATTTTCTTTATTTCAGTTGTATTATATTCCTAGAGCTATGGGTCTAACTCTATAGAGGCTATAGCAAGTCAAAAGTGGAAACTATACAAACAAATCAGAGCAGAAGCTAGAGAACACAATATGTCTTTGTTAAGTGTCAGTGAGTAAACGCATCTTGAGGAAAAGGTCTTTAGTGAGCAGCTGCATCCACTAAAATAAAGCAGAAATATACTTGTCTCCACCTCTCTCAAAACAATAGGAGAAACAGCCTGCTGGGAAATTTGACATGGGAGAAGTACTCCAGTATCCAGAGAGAAAGTCCAATGAAATCTCTGGGGGCTCCTCTGCAGCATATGAGAATTTTGAAGACATGTGGCACCATCTTTTGAGACTTTATGAATAAAATAGGACCATGGCACTATGGTACTTAATATGCATTATTGATTATGTTTGCCTCAGTTTCCTCTGGTATAAAACAGAGATGATAATGGCAGGGCATTTGTAGGTATATTTTGGGAATAAATGCTGACCATGACTGGCACACAGTAAATGTTAAATGAATGCATGTTAATAGTATTAAATAGAAGCCCAAACTGAGATTCTTGTGAGTTTTCTCATGAAGTATGGTCAGGTCCCCTGCTGATTATCATCTCAATTCACATTCATGTACCAATTAATTCCCCATGCTGGTATAGGAAGATGATGAGACAAATTACTAAATCAAGATCAAATCATTTACCTTTGGTCTAAAAAGAGAATCAGCTTACCATCCATACAGCCTCAATGCACAATGATCTCCTCAGAGGGATGTCTTCAAAAGACAATGCTCAAACGAATATTCTACATAGAAGCAGGCTTTGATGTTTTAGCTTTTGTTCTTGAAATAGAAACCATGATGCACTCTCCTCAAATGAATATTAATGAATATAATTAAAGACACATTAAGATTTGCTTTGAGGATGGCTGACAATTCTTTGGGCCAATACTTAACTTAGACATGCAGGTGTGAAAGACTTCATGTTTCTTCTGCTAATTATCTTCTGATATAAGAGGTAATTAATTTTATCTTGATTGTCCAATAATTTAGAAGTTCCTTATACTCCAATACAACTCTGATATATTAGGTCAAAATGACTTTAGTATCTTCTTATCCCTCCTTAAACTTATTAAACTCATTAAAATTATGAGCTTCTTCTAGAGCATGAAACTATATCAATCTATAGTAATAAATACTCAAGATAGTAATTTTCTAAATTAATCCACATAAGTGTAAAATCTTTTCAAGAATAGAGCTTTTTATTCAATTTTAAAACTTATGTGTTATATAATTGAAATTTAACAGTGTTGTTAATCATATGATTAATAATATATAATAATATAAAAATACTCTTTAAAAAAAGAAAATGGTCCATGATCATCTCAATAGATGCCGAAAAACCTTTCAACAAAATCCAACACTCTTTCATAATAAAGGTCTTTGAGAGATCAAGGATATAATGAACATACTTAAACATGACAAAGGCAATTTACAATAAACTGACAGGCAACATGAAATTAAATGGAGAGAAACTCAGTGATTTCACTAAAATCAGGAACAAGATAAGGCTGTCCACTCTCTCCATGTCTATTCAATTTAGTACTCAAAATTCTAGCAGAGCACTAAGACAACAAAAGGAAGCCAAGGGGATACAAACTGAAAAGAAGTTGAACTTTCACTATTTGCAGATGATATAATCTTATACATAAGTCACCCAAAAATTCTATCTGGAAATCTTAGAACTGATAAACACCTTCATCAATTTGGCCAGATACAAAATTAACTAAAAAAATCAATAAATCTCCTGTATACAAATAATAAAAGGGCTAAAAAAAGAAATCATGGAAACATCATCATTTAAGATCGCCACAAATAACATACAAAATCTTGGGGGTAGCTCTAACCAAAAAATTGAAAGATTTATATGATAAGAACTTTAAATCCTTGAAGAAAGAAATTGAAAAAGATATCAGAAAATAGAAAGATCTCCCATGCTCATGGATAGGTAAAATCAATAATAAAAATGGCAATCTTACCAAAAGCAATCTACAAGTTCAATGCAATCCTCATCAAAAATTTAATACAATTCTTCATGGACCTCAAAAGAACAATACTTAACTTCATATTGAAAAACAAAGAACCTAGGATAGCTAAAACAATCCTGTACAATAAAGGAATATCAGGGGGCATCACCATCTCTGACTTCAAGCTATGCTAAAGAGCTATTATATTAATAACAGCTTGATATTGGCAAAAAAAACAGACATGTGAACCAATAGAATCAAATTTAGAACCCTGACATTAATCTATACCTCTATGAACAACTGATTTTTGACAAAGAAGTCAAAAGTGTACAACAGGGGAAAAAATCTTCAACAAATTGTGCTTGCATAACTGAATGTCAACATGTAGAAGATTGCAAATAGATCCATATTCTTTTGGCTTGCACAAAACTCAAGTACAAGTGGATCAAAGATCTCAACATAAACCTAGTTACACTGAACATGATAAAAAAAGAATGAGAAATAGCCTTAAACACACTGGGACAGGAGACCACTTTATAAAAATAACACCAGTCACACAGACATTGAGAGCAACAGTTAATAAATGGAACCTCCTGAAAATAAGAAGCTTCTAAGGCAAAGAATGATGTAAATAAGACAAAATGACAGTGTGCAGAATGGGAAAAGATCTCCATCAATACCACATTTGACAGAAAGCTGATCTCCAAAACATATTAAAAACTCAAAAAAACTAGACATCCAAACAGTAAATAAGCCAATTTAAAAATGGGGTGCAGATCTAAATAGAGAATTCTCAACAGAAGAATCTCAAAAAGCCAGAAGACATTTAAGAAATTGTGCAACATCTTTAGTCATCAGGTATATGAAAATTAAAATGACTCTGAGATACTATCTTATACATGTCAAAATAACTGAGATCAAAGAATAGCTTATGTTGGTGAGGATGTGGAATAAGGGAAACACTCTTCCACTGCTTGTGGGAGTGCAAGTTTGTACAGCCACTTTGGCAATCAATATGGTGACTTCACAGAAAATTGAGGATCAATCTACCTCAAGACTCAATGATACCACTTTTGGGTGTATATTCCCAAAGGATGCTCCACCATACCAGAAGGACACTTGCTCAGCTTTGTTCATAGCAGCATTATTCATAATAGCCAGAACCTGGAAACAACTTGGATAATCCTAAACCTAAAAATAAATGAAGAAAATGTAGTACATTTACACAATAGTGTACTACCCAGCAGAAAAAAAAATAATACAACAGTGACACCATGAAATTTGCAGGCAAATGAATAGACCTAGAAAAAAGTTATCTTGAGTGAGGTAACCCAGACTCAGAAACACAAACACATACTCGCTCATACATGGATACTAGATGTAAAGCAAAGGTTAAAAAGTGGGATGCATTGATTTCCCTGGGAAAAGGAAATAGATAAGATCTCCTGGTAAACTGGGGGAATGGAAGAGAGGGTGGTAGAGGGGAGGGAATGAGAGATGAGAAAATGAGAGTATGGGATGGTAGAGTTTAGAGAAGGACAGAAGGAGAGAACAATGAAAGAGATATCTTGATAGAGGGAGACATTATGGGGTTAGGGAGAAACCTGTTGCTAGGGAATTTCCCAGAAATCTACTAGAATTACTCCAGCTAAGATTGCTAGCAATAGTGGAGCAGGTGCCTAAATTGGCCACCTCCTGTAATCAGATTGGTGCATACTCTGTCATCATAGAGCCTTCATCCAGTAACTGATGGAAACAGTATAAAAATCCACAGCCAAACATCAGTTGAGTCCACTTGAAGAAAAGCAGAAGGAATTATATGAGCAAGGTGTATGTGGGAGGGTTAAGATCATGATGGGTAAATCTACAAAAACAGCTTACTTGAGCTAGTAGGAACTAGATCTTTAGATCAACATCTGGAAAGCCTGCAGGGAAACAGATTAAGGCCCGTGCTTGTGGAAGACAGTTAGTTGTTTAGCTTGGTCTGTTTGAGCCCCTACCAAAGTTTGTGTTGGTAGTGTCTCAAGGCTTTTTTGACTTCCATAGGAGGCCTTACTCTTTTGAAGGAGTGGGTGGAGTGGGTGGGTGGGACAGTGGAATGAGTGGGAGGAGAGGTAGTAGGTGTGGTGCTATGTAAAATGAATTAAAAAATTTAAAAAAGAGACAGAGATCATATCATAATTTATAGGATGAGTATTCTCATTTCCCAGATATGCTACTTCATTTAATAGGTCACTAGCTTTGGTAAAATTATTTTATGTATTAAAATATAATCATGTTTTGTGTATTGCACTTGTTCTAGTTTCATCAAATTGGTTTTATATACATTTAGGAAGCTTGGGTTTTTTCAGTTCAGTTTATTATCTATGTTCTATGATATAATAAGTTGATTTGTATATAAGTATATATAAATACATAGCCTGCTGAGTCTGTTTAATATTTCCTTTATGTATATGATTTCAAGGCAGACCATTTGTAATTGAATAACCAATTATGGGGTTCTTCCCGTGGGCAACTAATTCTTCTACTTTTTGCAGTCCTTGGTTCCTGTAGTTCTTTGTTAAGGGTTGAAGCTCATTAGATTCCTCCACTTTTATAGAATGTCTATTGATGTTGTCATTGTTCCATATTGTTTAGATACCGATAATGTTCAGTCATCATGGGTGTAGTTCTTTTGTAATTCTAAGAGACATTGCATCACAGCATACTTTCTAGTCCTCTGGTTTTAAAATCTTTCCATTTACTATTGTGAGATATTCCCCACTACTGTATATTCTCTGTGGTTAGGTTCAGGAGTTACAGTGTAGATGTATCCACTGGTTCTAGATACCCCACAATCAATTCTTTTCTGCATTTTGACAAGTCATGGTTTTCTGTAATTATTTTAATTTGCTGCAGATAGATCTTTCCTTGATGAAGGGTGAGAGCTACACTTAAGTGTGGATTGGACATCAGTATCTTTGGGATGCAGTTGGGTATTGCAGTACTAACCCACCAAGAACTATATGCTAACTAAGGTTTTTTTATTTAAAAGTTACTTACATAACAGGGATTGTTCCAGGGGAGGAGGAGAAAAGGTAGGAGAAGGATGGAGAAGCAGAGAGCAGGAACGATCTGCGCCCGCAGAAAGCAGGAGCAGTCCGATGATCCGCACCTGCAGAAAGCAGGAACAGTCCCAGCCGCATAGAGCAGGAGCGATCTGTGGAAAGCATGAACGATCCATGGAACAATCCATGCCGCAGAGCGAGAGCAGTCCCAGCCAGACGGTCCTTCCTACCCCATGCCACTCGTCCAGCAACGTGCGCCACTTCCATCTTCCGACCGACTCCGCCCGGCTCAGCACTCCGGCATGGTTTTTTTGCATAGCTTCAGATTTCCCGCTACATCTCCCCCTTCTGTCTAAATAAGAGGGTTCTAAACTAAATATAAAACTACATACTATAGGGATCATCATAAGGCAGTGTCTGGGGAAGAGAAAGGTACTAACATAAGTGAGGTCAAACTACCACTAACAAATAACAAATACAAGGTACAATTTAACGTCTAAAATGTTGATACGAGGAAATGCACAGGGATTGCTTCAATGCTGTTTATCTCGAACAATAAAATTCTAACACCTGAGTGTCCTTGCTGAGATGTGAAGTAATAACAACCTCAACTATCCAGTCTTCAACACCATCAAGACCTGGGAAGGAAAATATATACCTGAAGTTGGAAGCATGATGAAGTAACTTCCAAAATTTAGGAGAAGACAACGACAGTTAACTACCTGGACAGTCATCCATCACTTCTCTGTACAACGGGAGCATGCATCCTTGTGGCTACAGGCCTATGATATCTGACAAGTCTCCATAGAAGCAGGGTATTTTTTGGTAGGACCATCTTATCCTGTCTAGGCAGGCTTCGGCAGTCTCTATCCTTCATCCTGCTCGTCCATTTCGGATAGTGAGCACGCTGACAGCAGTCAGGGCAAGTGACGTTCTTTGCCCCTCAGGCCATTGTTCACCAAATAAGACAATCTCTTTGCAAGATGTCCATGATGCTCAACACCGCCTTGAGAAAGGAACGGTGATGCCAGGAGCTGTCATGTCTCTCAAGGTCAAATTCGAGATAACAAAATCTTGAATGCCATATTCTCTTGGTCTATGAAGTGGTTGAAGATGCCTATCTACCTGGTATATTCTAACATGTTTCCGAAAAGCCTAGGTATCCTGACTATTAGGTGGCAAATCTGAGTAACCATAACCTCCAATTCCAATCAACCAAGAAAGTGAAGCTAACATTGAAAAAAATAGGCATTCCAAAATGAGTGTACAGCTCCTCCATAATAATTTCAAGTATAACAATCTTATGAATATTGACCAAAATACACAGTTCATATCAAAGACAACAATATCCTAACTATATATTATTATACAAAATATCTAAACAGAGTTATATAAAACATCTTGTGTATATGTTACAACAAATGTTATAACTAGCATAAATAATTAGAGGTAGAAATTGCATTATAGAAATGGCAATGTACTTAATACACATCAATGTGCAAAATATTTTAAACAGAGGTAGACACGTGTAAATGAAGGCAATTATACATTCAACTTTGTAGCAATATACATATTATCTCAATCAAACATATAGATTGATTTCCCATTTGTATCAATATACAAATGTTTGTACCATGGCGATTCATTTTTCATACATCCTTTGGTTAATAGTTGTTTGCAAGTATAATGATCTCCTATCTATTCCCTTTTCCTTCTTTCTTTCTCTCTCTCTCTCTCTCTTTTGAAATTCCTACATCTATAATATCATTCTATCTTCTACCCAAGATTAACTTATAGCCATCATATCAAAATGATAATTGACCACAACCCTCCCTTGGATGACCAATTTATCGGGAAAGGGATGTAGTTCTTTCATTAGGTTGCTTTATGCTGGCCTGAGGGCGATTGTATCTCTGTAGGTCCTGTAAACTAAACAATGGTTAAGTCCTAATGAAGTAACTGTAAACATATATATAACCATTCCACAAATGTCTATAACCATTCTCATTGTACTGAGTGAGTCCATCTGAAATTCTTGTTAAAGATATGATATGAAACTATCTTACAACTGTCCTCATTGGTCCATACCTCAAAAGTGATCACTGAGTGACATACAGCAGGTTCCTTCTTTCTCTGTCTCAAAGGTCTTTCATTTTCTGCCTTTTTTTATTTTTGGTGGGGGGCCCATCTTCCTTCTGGATGCCTTGGAGAATGCTGGTAGGAGAAATTGTTTTTTGTAGTGGGGAATTCAATGAATACTATTAACTGAAGATATTGAACCATCAGAAAGAATTGTGTGCAGACATGATTTTTAGATTAAGAGAGTAAGAAAAGCAAAAAGAGGCAAGATTTAAGATTTAAAATAAAAGTGAGATAATATTGGTCCTTATATATTTCATTTATTTTTCTGTCTCACCTCAGGTGGCTTTTCTGATGTGAGACAGAGTCTCTAAAGTTTTATTTACCAATATGCTTGGGTTTAGAGAGGGAGAAAGTCACTTGTTCCACCCCCAAAGTCAGCCTTTTTTGTTACAAACTAGGACCTCCTTTATATACATAAATACATAATCATTAGATATAGATGTACAGTTGTGAGAATAGAGAAATTATCCTTAGCGCCTGTCACTGTCAGGGATCCTTGTAATCCCCTGTAGTACTTATAATGTTTCAGAAGTCTGAGCATTCAGCATCCTTTTAGCTTTGTGAAGAGGGTTGTATCCATTCTTCTGTAAAAACAAAATTAAGACCCTGTCCCACCTTAGTTAAATAAATGTTCCTTACCACATATTCAATTGTCTTATTGGTAGACGAGCCATTACTCCTTCTCCTCAGGAGGGTTCTCCTTTTCGAATCGATTCTTTATCAATCTTGTTGGTACCCATATTTTCTCTTTTCCTGTGGAAACAAAAGCAAAACCCCTACCCCAACGAAGCACATGCCCTGGCTTCCATTCTGAAGTTAGTACATCCTTGAAATAGGCAGGTTGATTCAACTCAGAAGTCCTTTCTATTATGCAGTGTTTCTCTGCAGCTGAAGTTCCTTTCTCATCAGCATTAAGAAAGTTTAATGTCAACAAGACACTATGTAATCTCTCCCTAGGTTTTTTCATACCACCTTTCTGTTTATGATGCATCTCTTTCAAGGTGTGATGGGATCTTTCCACAACTGCTTGTCCAGTGGGATTGTGTGGTATCCCAGTAAGGTGCTTTATCTCATAATATCAAAAAATCTGCTTCATTTTCTGGGAAACATATGCTGGAGCATTGTCAGTCTTAATTTGATCAGGAATTCCCAATATGGCCATGGCTTCCAGAAGATGAGTGAGTACTACATTAGCATTTTCAGAACTCAGGGAAATAGTCCACTGCATTCCTGAGTAGGTGTCAATGGTATGGTGAACATATTTCATCTTACCAAATTCCAGGAAGTGAAACACATCCATCTGCCAAATCTCATTGCTCCTTGTACCCTTAGGATTACTCCCAGCGGGTAAGGATGGTTGATTGTAAAGGGAACACTTGTCACACTTTCGCAAAATTTCCTTGGCTTGATGCCAAGTGATGGGAAAACTCTTCTTTAATCCCTTGCTATTAACATGATGCTTCTTGTGAAATTCTGAGTCTTCTACCACATTCCCTATCAGTAACCGATCAATCTCATCATTACCCTGTGCTAAAGGGCCAGGAAGGCCTGAATGAGCTCTGATATGTGTTATATACATAGGATGTGTTCTATTTCTGATGATATCCTGTAGCTGTACAAACAAAATGGTTAATTCTGTATCATCAGGAATAAAGTCAGCAGTTTCAATATGAAATACAACTCCTTCTGCATAATGAGAGTCAATTATCAGGTTAAGAGGTCCAGTAAAATCCAATAACACCATAATAATGGCATACAGTTCTGCCTTCTGAACAGAATCATAAGGACTCTGTGTCACCTTACTGAGGTTTTCTGATTTATAACCAGCCTTTCCCATTTTATTTGCATCAGTAAAAAATGTAGGAGCTCCAGAAATAGGTTTATCCTGTACCACATGGGGGAATATCCAATTAGTTTTCTTTATAAACAAAATCCTTTTGCTTCGGGGATATTTATTATTAATCTCCCCCAGAAAACCACTATAGGCCTTTTGCCAAGGTTTATTGTCTGCCCATAATCGATCAATTTCCTCATTGGTCAAAGGTGCAACAATTTCTGACAGATCCTTTCCAGTCAATTGTCGAAGCCTGAATTTTCCTTTGAAGATCAGATCTGAAATCTTTTCAATGAATGTTTTCAGCTTTTTACTTGGTCTATGTGGCAGAAATATCCATTTAATATAACATTTTCTCTTTGCATTATGATTCCTGTAGGGGAATATTCGGAAGGCAATATAACCAGGATGCTGTCAAGGTCTGGGTCTATACGGTTAACATGTGCTTCTTGTAATCTCTTTTCCACCAATGCTAATTCTTTCTCAGCTGCAGCAGAGAATTCCCTGGGACTATTCAGATCCTTATCTCCATCTAAAGTTTTGAACAAATGAACCAGTTCATAGTTTTTAATACCAATAACTGGTCGTATGTGGGCAATATCCCTTAATAGTTTCTGAAAATCATTAAGTGTCCTTAATCTGTCCCTCTTAAATTGTACCTTCTGAGGTCTAATTGTTTGCAAGCCTATTTTATATCCCAAATAATTGATAGAATCCCCTCTTTGTATCTTTTCAGGGGCAATGTGAAGTCCCCAATCAGGCAACACCTTCTTCACTTCTTTAAACAGTCTTTCTAAGATGTTTATGTCTGGGTCCACTAACAATATATCATCTATATAATGGTAAATGATAGATTGTGGGAATTGTTTGCGTATCACTTCTAATGGTTGTCGGACAAAATATTGGCATAGGGTGGAGCTATTCAACATCCCTTGTGGAAGGACCCTCCATTGGTACCTTTTTACTGGGTGTGCATTATTGAAAGTAGGTATAGTGGACAGAAACTTCTCTTTATCTTGTTCTTGTAGAGGTATGGTAAAAAAAACAGTCCTTCAGATCAGTAACTACAATAGGCCATCCTTTAGGTAGCAAAGAAGGTAAAGGTATACCAGACTGTAGGGTGCCCATGGGCTGGATCACCTTATTAATTGCTCTTAAATCTGTCACCATTCTGCATTTCCCAGATTTCTTTTTGACCACAAATATGGGGGAATTCCATGGGCTGGTTGATTCTTCAATATGCTGAGCTTGTAACTGCTCCTGTACCAATTGTTCTAGGGCTAGCAATTTCTCCTCTGTCAAAAGCCATTGTTGGACCCAAATAGGTTTGTCTGTCAACCGTTTCAAAGGCAGGGCTGTTAGTGTCTTTGGGGTGCCTGCAGTTTGAGACTACATTGTTGTGCAACCTGATAATCCAGCGGCTGTTTTACCTAGCCTCTTGAGGTATTGCTTTCAAGTTCATGATTAGGTGTTTGGTCGATATTTAAGCCTGGAGGGATCTTAATTTGAGTGTTCCATTGTTGTAGTAGGTCATGACCCCATAAGTTCACTGCTATGTTGGCCATGTATGGCTTCAATCTTCCTCTCTGTCCTTCTGGTCCTATGCATTTGAGTCATCTCACACTCTGTTTTACCTGAGACAATGTCCCAATACCTAAAAGTTGAACATCTACATCCTTCAGAGGCTACCTGGGGTGCCATGCCTGTGCAGTTATGATGGAAACATCGGCTCCCGTGTCGACTAAGCCTTGCATAAAAATGTTGTCTATTCTTATTGTCAACTTTGGTCTTTGCTCATTTATGGAGATCTGCCAAAATATGTATTTTATTGGTTTACTGGATAGCATCAACTTCTCTTGTAAAGGTGATCTATTGTCTATGGCTACATGGTCTACTGTTTCAGGCTTGGTATTTGTTACTCATCCTGAGGAAACTGCTCTTCCACTGTAACTGGATATGGCTGAACCTTTTTTGGCTTGGAGGTCTGACTCTTGGGGGCTTCCTGGAGGAAGCCCTGAGTTATGTTTCCCAATTTTAAAAGCTTGCCATCTATGTCTCTTACAGATCTACACTCATTTGTCCAATGTCTGCCTTTGTTACATCTCCTACATAGTCCAGGAGGTAGTGGCCTTCTGTTTAAGTCACTCCTGCGATTGGGATAATTCCCATATATGCCTTGCCTACAATTCCTCTTTATATGACCTTGCTTACCACAATTGAAACAAATAATGTTTTGATTTCTAACCTTAACATTAGTAATGGCTTGTCCTACCCAATTCTCTTCATCAGAGTGTAGATATTCAACATTAATTGCAAGTTGAATCCATTCTTCTATGGGTGCACCTTTGATCTTTAATGGCATGATCAATTTCTTACATATTAGCATTATCAATGTCATATTAGCATTATCAAAGGCCAAAGAGAGTATCAATTGTTTCCGAACTTCTGAATCTGACACTGCTCTATTTACAGCCTGAGTCAACCTCTGTAAAAAGTCTGTATAAGACTCCTTCAGACCTTGTTTAATCTGAGTATATGACTCAATTCTCTGTCCTGGGTCTAAAACCCTTTCCCAAGCATTTAAGGCAGCAGTATGGCACAGCAACAGAGCATGGTTCTCAAAAGTAGCCTGAATTGATATATCAGCAAACTGGCATTCCCCAAGGATTTGGTCCTTGGAGATGGTAACATTCCCAGTTTGATCTTGAGATTCCAAGGCCTTAGCCTCTTCCCTAAACAAATTCCTCCACTGTAAGCTTTGACTATCGTTCAACAGTGCGGTTGCCAAATTCTTCCAGTCATCAGGAATTACCCGATACTGTGCTGACCATGAATTTGTGTATTGCTTCACAAAAGACGATTGTATGCTATATGTCACTATGGCTTCCTTTATTGTTTTTAGATCATTCATGTGGATAGGTTCATAAGTATATCCCATGTTGTCTGAAGCCCTTCCATGTGATTGTGTTTTTCTGGTCTCTGCCACAACTGGGAATAGAGTTGGAGTAGTAGGGGGTAGTCCCCTCATTGTAACCACTCTAGGTGGGGCACCTTCCCTACTGCAGCATCTTTTAAGAGGGGGCTCTGGGTTGTCTTGAGCAGATGTTGCCTCAAAATCCTTTTCTAAAATCTCCATACGACCCTCATGGTCTTGTAACCTAGCAGTAATAGTCTTTTCCAGTGTTTTAAAGTCCTCTATAAATGACCTCTCCAACAATTTTATAGAGTGGAAAATTCTCTCATTCCCCACATCTACACATTCTAGTATTTTCTGATCCAGTTTCCTAAATTTTTCATCAATATAAGCTCTATATTCCTCTCTAATCAATGTAGACCTCTCCTCTATGGAGGCAATGAGCTTCTTAATTGTCTTAATATGATCATCCATGTCATACATCTTAGCCTCAAACCCCCTATGGAGAATGTGTTCATCTCTATGCTGGGATCCTTTAAAATAGGTAGGTATAAAGTATATTATCACACAAAAGGCAAAACAACTCCTGGGTTGAGATAGCCTTCAAATGCATAATCCCAAAAATAATCCTCTATCATCATTGTGAAAAAATAGGTAAAATTCTGAACATTTATTTGGTCAGACATTTTGAAAGAAAAGAAAAAAAGAAAAAAAATTTACCTTACTCAGATGTAAGGAGGACTTACAGCCAGCAGATGTCACAATTGCGATCAGCAGCGGCAGTAAAGGTGCCCAAAGGGATTCCTCGTGCAGCCTTTGTTTCCGAGCATAGATCCACAAGTGGCTGGGAGCAAGTCTCGAAACCAAAATAGCCGCTCACTCCAAGGCTGAGGAACCCAGCCGGGTTCCATGGAGTCAGCACCACGTTGGGCCGCCAATTATCGCATACTAACCCACCAAGAACTATATACTAACTAAGGTTTTTTTATTTAAAAGTTACTTACATAACAGGGATTGTTCCAGGGGAGGAGGAGAAAAGGTAGGAGAAGGACAGAGAAGCAGAGAGCAGGAACGATCTGCGCCCGCAGAAAGCAGGAGCAGTCCCAGCTGTGCAGAGCAGGAGCGATCTGTGGAAAGCACAAATGATCCGTGGAATGATCCCCACCGCAGAGCGAGAGCAGTCCCAGCCAGACGGTCCTTCCTACCCGACGCCACTCGTCCAGTGATGCGCGCCGCTTCCGATTTCCGGCAGGGCACTCTTTCGTCGTTTCCCCCCAGACGACCTACTCTGCCCGGCTCAGCACTCTGGCTCGGCTTTTTTGCATAGCTTCAGATTTCCCGCTACAGTTGGGGGTTTCATTAGTCGAGTAAACTGATGATAAAATATCCTCCTCCTAATCCGATGAACTCACTAGCCCCAGTAAAGTGGGTAGGTTCTAGTTATTTCCTACTCTTTACTGAGTATTAACTTCAATTAGACAGCCGATGGTTATTTTCATGAAAGGAGTGCTACTCTAGCTTGGATCCAGGACTAGAGGATTCAAACTTAGTCTTTCCTAGAAGTCTTCTTCCAGAGAATTTGCTTTCATAGTACCAGAAGGTACTAATAATCTGCCATGAGAAAATTGATACCCAGCTCTGCCACCTATGAAGCATAGCAATGGCCAGCATGGCAAAATATCCCTAATAGAACAGTCAAACACATCTTCATGAACAATTATCTTCAATAAAATTGTATAATTTTAGAACCACAGAGATGGTTTAGTAGTTACGAGTACTTGCTGCTCTTCCAGAAGACCGGAGTTTGGTTTCCAGGACCCATGCCTACTGGCTCCCAACACCTACTAATTTTAACTCCAGGAGATGGAACACCTTCTCCTGCTCTCTACGGGCACTGGTACACACACACACACACACACACACACACACACACATAGATAAATCAAAATAAATAATTACACTTTTAAAAATTATATGTATGTGGAGGGGGTTATATATGCATATACAAGAGTGGTGTGTGTGTGTGTGCATACACATGTTTCCTTTTTTCTTTTTTATTATGAATAAAGTCTCATTTTTTATCTGTGTATCTCCTTGTTCAAACTTTCTTCCCCCTCCCATCCCTCCCAGTCACTATCTCTTCTCCCCATCTCCTTAACTCCTCCCCAGCAAGGGCAGGAGGTTCCAAGGTCCCAACGTAGCTTAGTTCAGCACGCACTCCAGGCAGATTCACTTTCCTCATCCCAACATGAAGACTGGGTCAGGTGTTTCTCTGGAGGGAATGGGCTCCAAGGTGATTGAGATCCCAATCTGTTGAGTGGTTGTGGCTTGCAGCTTGGACAACACCCTTTATACTAGCTGCAAACAGCATTAAATACCTTGGACTAACTATAACCAAAGAAGTAACAGATCTATTTGACAAAAACTTCAAATCACTGAAGAAAGAAATTGAATAAGATATCAGAAAATGGAAAGACCTCCTATGTTCCTGGATAGGTAGGATCAACATAGTAAAAATGGCAATTCTACCAAAAGCAATCTACAGATTCAATTTAATGCCCATCAAAATTCCAACACAATTTTTTATGGAACTTGAAAGAACAATACTCAACTTCATTTGGAACAACAAGAAAGCCAGCATTGCCAAAACAGTTTTGCTCAACAAAAGAACCTCAGGAGGCATTACCATCCCCGACATCAAGTTATACTATAGAGATACAGTAATAAAAACAGCCTGGTACTGACATAAAAATAGACTTGTGGATCCATGGATTCGAATTGAAGATCCTGACAATAACCCAAAAACCTATGAACACCTGATCTTTGACAAAGAGGCCCAAAATATTCGAAGGAAAAAAGATAGTATCTTTAACAAATGGTGTTGGCATAGCTGGATGGAAGTGTGTAGAAAAACGCAAATAGATCCAAACCTATCACCCTGCACAAAACTAAAATCCAAGTGGATCAAAGACCTCAACATAAACCCAGCCACACTGAACTTGATAGAAAAAAAAATAGGAAATACCCTCCAACCCATTGGCACAGTTGACCACTTCCTAAATATAACACCAGTAGTGAAGACACTAAGAACAACAATCAATAAGTGGGACCTCCTGAAACTGAGAAGCTTCTGTAAAGCTTCTTTTTTTCTAAGACAAGATATCCAACAAAAGAAATTTCAAAGGGAAATTTTTACTTTGAATCACAATTTTAAGAAATACGGTCCATTTTGACAAGGAAATCATAGCAATATTAGCAAGACACATTGCTCACACTGTCTACAGCAAAGAAGCAAACATATAAATTATAAAGCTCAGTTGGTCTCACCTAACTTGTTAATCCAAGATCCAAACTCATGGAATGAAGTCACATATCAGTGAAAACTTCCTCACAAACATGGCTCCTTGGTGATTCATTTTTTTTGGCTTTTGAATATCTCTTCATTTGTTTCAAATAATCTCTAGTTTTACACACTTTCTATCAAAATGGAAGTATTTTGTCATTATGTTGTAATAATACTTTGCTGCAATAAAGCACATTTTATCTATTCTTTGGTTGATAGACAGCTAGTGTGTTTCTCCATCTTGCCTGTTGTGAACAGTGTCAAGATGAGCACAGGTTTGCTAGCATTTCTACTGTATGTTAATTCTAGTTCTTTTTGGCATATCCTATATTCAGAACTTATATGTTAATTGTAGTTATCTAAGGAACCATCCTACTTTTCAGTGTCCTGAAATGTCCCCATTTCCATGGAATATAAGGGTTCTTTCCTGCATGGGAATTCCATTAGTATATGAAGCCAAGCACGCAGGGTATTTTGAGCACATCATCGCCATCACTTATGGCAATGCCCTGATGTGTTTCCTACAGTTTCATAAAAAGTTTCAGAGAGTCTAGCACTATAGTAGACAGATTATTTCTGCATGTGGTGGCCAAGAGACACCTTTTTATGGCTTTATGTGATGTGAATGGGGAGGATTTCTATGTACTGTATGATGCAAAGATCATTAATTCTCCAGTGTTTGGAGCTATGTTGTTCAGAATCAGATAACTCTCTCCATGTAGGTCTATTTCTAAGTCTTCTGTTATTTTTGTCTGTTTTGTGTCCAATTCATGATGTTTTTGTTACCATGGCTCTATAGCACATGCTGAAGTTGAGAGTCATGATACCTAAGCATTTCTTTATCAGAGTTTCTTAATTATACAGGGTCTCATGAGTTTGCACTGATGTTTAATGGGTTTTAGTAGATATGTAAATAACATAATGGATATTGTTCTGGGAATTATACTGAATATATATATTGCACTTTATCATTTAGTCATTTTAAAATTAGTCCTTCCATTGTTTGTGATAGAATTCTTCCTACTGTCAAATATTCTATTCATGCTTTTTGAAGTTTAATGGAACTTACAGATCTTTCACCATCATTGTTAGATTTATTCTATCCTTAAAATATATTCATTTTTATTTTATGTGGGGAGTGGTATTTTGCCTATGTGCATGACTGTACATCAGGTGTGTGCAGTATTCAAGAAACCCAAGTTCAGCCAGGTGGACAGTAGAAAGAGAAAGATTGGTCCTGCTTCAACTTGATGTGCCATACTTTGTTCAAGCCCATAGGAGGCCTGCCCTTTTCAGAATGGAGACAGAGGCAGAGTAAATTGGAAGTGGGGATGGATAAGTGGTAGGGAGGGAATCAGGAGGAGAAGAGGGAAGGGAAACTGTGGTCAGTATGTAAAATAAATAAAAAATGTTAATAAGATAAATTTCTTAAAGTATGAAAAGAAAAATAAAGGGATTTTTATCAGTTTTATTAATTTTGACTACCAAAAGTGTCTTATAAAATTTATAAAACATTTTTATACACAGGAATTGTTCAATAATAAGTTAAATGAATAAGAACGTAGATGTAACTGAATCTACAGTAGCACACAATTTGATTACTTGTTATGGTTTGTGTCTGAAATGTTCTCCCAGTTAAAAAGAAAAGAAAGAAAGAAAAGTAGGAGGGAAGGAAGGAAGGAAGAAGTTATGTTAGTCACCATAAGTCTACTTTTTGTCTCTTTGACACTCCCAACATATCATTTTTGAATTCCAAATCTGATATGCAGAGATTCTCCTTGCAATAAACTAAAGCACAGCCTAGGTCTTGGTGCTAAACATTGATTATGAACAGGAAATTTCTCTACTTAAACTAAAGAGTAGAATTTAGGTTATATTGAGGTACAAAAAAAAATTGTGGTTTTGTTTGGATCATGGTTTCAGAGGTCTCAGTCTGCAGCTGCTCAGCATTTGTTTGGGGCCTGTGATATTACCATGCATCACAGCAGAAACAAATGGCAGAGGAAGCCTCTTTACCTTTGGTGACTCAAAAGCAAAGGGAGGAACTACAGGTAGCTAAGGACACCTCCCTTGTGACACATTTTTTTCTTCTACTGGACTACATCTTTAAAGGTTGTACCACCTCCCACAGGAGCTACAGGAGTACATGGACACTTGTCCATACAGACCCTACTTCAAAATAGCTGAAATTTGAAATAGTAACAGCACACTAATAGAGCCTTCATGACAAACCTGAACTTATGGTTCAATCTTGTACTGAAATAAACAGAAGTGTTTATAGACTTAAGAAAATTATCAAGTAGTCTGATTATAATTTCTGAAAACACAGTCACAAAGCCAAATTACAAAGACTTGGAAAATTGTGTTATGCTTTAGTGCTCAAAAGATGCCATGACCTCACCTGACAGTCAAAATAAGGGACAACAAACATAGGCAGCAAAATAATAAAACTCCACTGGAAACTGCATAAATGCATGGAAATGAAACAACTTACTTTTGAATACTCAATTATTAAGAATAAAATCAGGTATATTTTAAAAATGATTGAAACAAATTTAAACAGAAAGCAGGATGACGAACCTTTTGAGCCAGGAAAATACACTAAAGGGAGTTTTGTATCAATCTATATCTTTCTGAAGAATAGAAAATTATCAATAGATGTTTTATTACTATATCTCAAAGAATTAAAAAATAGGATAAATACAATGTCTAGATGGAAATAAATGGTAATAAGACAGAAATAATGAATAAAACAGAATACAACACACCCCAAGGAATAAAGGAGCTGTTTTTTATAGAAAAATGAAAGAGCAAACTCTTAGCTATACTAGAAAAAAGAGATACAATTCAAATACATAGAACCAAATATGAAAATGGAAACATAGCTGATGCCACAGAAATAAAAAGTGTCATGGGTGATAGTTATGAACAACTGTGCTAACATATTTGATAATATAGAAGTAATGGGCAAAGTCCTGAAAGTTTACATTCTACTAAGATTGAAATAAAAAGAAATAGAACCTTGATTGAACCAATTGTGAGTAGTGAGATTGGAACAGTAACAAAAGGCCCAGAAATATAATAACAACAGGAGTAGATGGCTTCAATCTATAAATCTAACCCACATTTAAAAGAGAACTAGTGGCTAAGAACATGGTTCCACTGGTAAAGTGACTGCAAAAGGACTGAGACCTTTGAATCCACAGATTCCATGAAAAATCCAAGTTACTTGTTTGTAACTTTAGCTTTGAGGAACTTAGAGACAGATCCCAGAATTGCATTGGCCATCAACTAGCTAAACCAATGAGTTTTTGACTCAAGGAGAGATGTTGTCTCAAAAAGTTAAGGTATAAAACTATCAAAAAAAACCAATCAACATCTACCTCCATCCTTCTCTTGAACATATATGAAAACACATGGCACATACACGCTACAATTTCCTATGTATAAAAATCCAATATCAATTTCTTTTATTGTTCCAACACTTTTCACAGGAAAAAACTCTTCCAAACACAGTCAAAAGCATCTTTGTTTCATAACCAAAACAGAAAAGGACATCTCACAAGAAACAAGCTACAGGATAATGCTGATGAACACAGATGCAAAAATCCTCAATAAAATGCCAGAAAAACAAATTCAACTGCACATTAAGAATTTTATTACAATTTAGTAAAATTTATCTCAAGAATGCAAGGATGGTTGAACTTTTACAACTCAGTAAGTATGACATACCACATCATCAGAATAAAGTAATGTGTACATCCTTATATGAAGAAAATGCATTTATCAAATATACTTTATAAAAAAATCTCTAATCAAATTTGATACAGAAGGAAAAGGACCTAAAAATGATGGTGGCTATATATTAATAGGCAACAAGTAATTGCTTATAAAATGGGAAAGCTTCAATTATTTATCTCTATGATCTGAAACAAGGTAAGGCTAATCACTACCAACACTAGTATCCAATGTCACACTGGATGTCCTAGCCAGAGCAATCAGGTACAGGAAGGAAGTGGGTTCCAGCACTGAGAATGAATGTGGACATGAGCCCACATTCCTAAGCCAAAAGCTATCTCCAATTGAAAACCACTTGCAAATGAAAAATTAGTACTCTCCAACAGAGTCTGAGGATACAAACCACACTTAAGGCAGGACCCACATAAAGCAGTAGCTAGCCAACACAAAATGAACTCAGTAGTGTTTTGGGAGGTTGTTTGTCTCATAATGACTTTAGAGCATTTTTAAAAATAACTTACAGGTCCTTTGCCTATATATTATGGCTTCAGGCTTATGGGATTCCTGTGTGTATGTATTCATATGGGATAGAAGTTAGGGAGAATTTTTCAGGAGTTAAAAGAGGGGAAACTACAACTAAAATATATTGTGTTAAAAAATCTATTTTCAATAAAAAGAATAAGAAAGACACAAACAAGCAAACTAAAAGAACCCCTATTGTGCTACATAGGTTTGTGTCAACTTGACACAAACTAGTTTTATCTGAAAGGAAGAAACCTCAGTTTAGAAAATGCCTTTATAAAATTTAACTATAGGTAATTTTCTTTTTTAGTGACTGATGAGGGATGGCCCAGCACATTGTCAGTGGTACCATCCTTGGTCTGGTAGTTCTGAGTTCTATAAGACAGCAGAATGAGCAGTTCATGCTGAGAAATCCAGTAAACAGCCCTACTCCATGCCCTCTTCTTCAGTTCTGGGCTCCAGGATTCTACTCTGCTAGAGGCCCTGTCCTGACTTTTTTTCAATGATGAACAGTGATTTAGAAATATAAGCCAAATAAACTCCTTTCTCTCCAACTTGCTTTTGGGTTTGGGGTTTTATCACAGCAATAGAAATCCTAAGATATCTAACATAGAGAAACTCTTAGGGATCCTGAAAGATTTCAAAGTTAAAATGCTGAAGTTGTATTGGATTCAGGTTTAGAAACAGTGGGAGATAAAAAACTGCAAGAAATTTTGTTTTTGGAGTAAACCAATATAATGTCAAAGAAAAATTTCCATGGTAGCAAATACAGAATAAAAAGTAAAGGTTTATATATTTCTGAAAGAGAAACAGAGATAGGCACACAAACACACACACACACACACACACACACACACACACACACAGAGAGAGAGAGAGAGAGAGAGAGAGAGAGAGAGAGAGAGAGAGAGAGAGAGAGAACAGAGAGAGAGAGAGAAAACATAAAGTTAGGTAGGTAGAGATGATCTCAGAAGAGTTGGTTGGGAGGGAAAAAAACATGTCAAAGTATATTGTATGAAAAAAATCAAAATCAAAATAAAAACAACTATAAAGATTTAAAAGACTTAATTATTAGACCTAACCCTGTGAAAACACTGAGAGAAAACTATGTATTGCTTAATTTGTTCAACTTGATAAAAAGTAGAGTCATCTGCTAAGAGGGAACCTTTATTGAAAGATTATAAGAATGGATTAAATTTAGGTATTCTCCCTGTATTCCTAATCTCTCCAGGGCTTTAATCATAAAGGAGTGTTGGATTTTGTCAAAGGCTTTTTCTGAATCTAAGGATATGATCATGTGGTTTTGTTCCTTTAGTTTGTTTATATGATGGATAACGTTTACTGTTTTTTTGTATGTTGAACCAGCCCTGCATTTCTGGGATGAAGCCCTGGAGAGCTCAGGAATACAGGGAGAATACCTAAATATAATAAAGGCAATTTACAAGAAGCTGACAGCCAGTATCAAACTTAATGGAGAAAAACTCAAAGTAATCCCACTAAAATCAGGAAATAGACAAGGATGTACTCTCTTCCCTTATCTATCCAATATAGTTCTCCAAGTTTTAGCTAAAGCAATAAGAGAATAAAAAAAAGCATTAAGGGGATACAAACTGGAAAAGAAGATGAAAACCTATCTCTATTTGCATATAATATGATTGTATACATAAGTGACCCACAAAATTCTTCCAAGGAACTGCTACGGCTGACAAACACCTTCAGCAATGTAGCAGGATACAAGATTAACTCAAAGAAATCAGTAGCCCTTCTATACGCTAAAGATAGAAGAGCTGAAAAAGAAATAAGGAAAACATTACCCTTCATAATAGCTGCAAATAGTATTAGATACCTTGGAGTAACTATAACCAAAGAAGTAACAGACCTATTTGACAAAAATTTTAAATCACTGAAGAAAGAAATTGAAGAGGATATCAGAAAATGGAAAACTCTCCCATGTTCCTGGATTGGTAGGATCAACATAGTAAAAATGGCAATTCTACCAAAAGCAATCTACAGATTCAATGCACTACCCATCAAAATCCCAACATAATATTTTTTGGACCTTGAAAGAACAATACTCAATTTCATTTGGAATAACAGAAAAGCCAGGATTGCCAAAACAATTTTACTCAACAAAAGAACCTCAGGAAGTATCACCATCCCTGACCTCAAGTTACACTATAGAGCTGCAGTAATAAAAACAGCCTGGTACTGGCATAAAAACAGACTTGTGGATAAATGGAATAGAATTGAGGATCCAGACCTTAACCCAAAAACCTATGAACACCTGATCTTTGACAAAGAGGCCCAAAACATTCAATGGAAAAAGATAGTATATTTAACAAATGGTGTTGGCATAGCTGGATGGAAGTGTGTAGAAAAATGCAAATAGATCTGAGCCTGTCACCCTGTATAAAACTCAAATCCAAGTGGATCAAAGACCTCAACATAAACCCAGCCACTTTAAACTTGATAGAAATGAAAGTGGGAAATATACTTCTACAAATTGGCACAGGTGACCACTTCCTAAATATAACACCAGTGGCACAGACACTAAGACCAATAATAAATAAGTGGGATCTCCTGAAGCTAAGAAGCTTCTGTAAAGCCAAGGACACTGTCAATAGGACAAAATGACAGCCTACAGAATGCGAAAAGATTTTCACCAGCCCCATAATTGATAGAGGACTGATCTCTAAGATATATAAGGAAATCAAGAATCTAGAGCCCCAAACCTTGAATAACCCAATCAAAAAATGGGGTACAGATCTAAAAAGGGAATTCTCAGCAGAAGAATTATGAATGGCTGAAAGGCACCTGAAAAAGTGCTCATCATCTTTAGCCATCAGAAAAATGCAAATCAAAACAACATTGAGATACCACCTGACACCTGTTAGATGGGCTAAGATAAAAGACACAGATGGCAGCCTATGCTAGAGAGGATACAGAGCTAGGGGAACACTCCTCCATTGTTGGTGGGAGTGTAAGCTTGTTCAGACACTTTGGAATACAGTGTGGCAGTTTCTCAGAAAATTGAGAATCAATCTCCCCAAGGACCCAGCAATACCACTTCTGGGTGTATACCCTAAAGATGCACAGTCACACTCCAAAGGCATTAGCTCGATTATGTTCGTATGTTCATAGCAGGGTTATTTGTAATAGCAAGAACCTGGAAACAACCTATATGTCCCTCAACTGGAGAGTGGATTAACACACTCTGGTACATCTACACAATGTAGTACTACTCAGCAGTAAGAAAAATGATATCCTGAAATTTTCAGGCAAATGGGTGGATTTGGAGAATATCCTCCTGAATGAGGTATCACAAACTCAGAAAGATAAGCAGGGGATGTACTCACTCATTAGTGGACTCTAAACAAACAAACAAGAAAAAAGCAAAGCATACCCAAACTGTAAACCATAACAACTGAACAGCTTGGGATCAGAAACACCCTGGACTGACTCCTTGGATTCCACTCCCCCTAGAGGAACACCTGACTGAGTCTTGAGGGTGGGGGTAGAATACTGGATCTGCCAGGAGTGGAGACTGAACTAAGCAATATTGGGACAGTGAGACCATGAGTTCACCTGCCGCTTCCCCGGGGAGGCAGGGGATGGGGAGTTGTGGAGAAGAGAGAATGACCTGATGTGGTGGGAGGGGGAAGGGACCTTGAATAAGGATATACAATGATAGAAAGTGTGACTTCTTTGTTCATAATAATAATAAATAAATAAAAGGAAAAAAAAGAATGGATTAACAAACTGTGGTACACTATACAATGAAGTACTACTCAGCAATAAGAAGAAAGGATATCCTAAAATTTACAGGCCAATGGGTGGATTTGGAGAATATCCTCCTAAATGAGGTATAACAAACCAAGAAAGATAAGCAAGGGATGTACTCACTCATTAGTGGACTTTAAACAAAAAGCAAATCATGTCCAAGCTGCAAATCACAACCACTGAATAGCTTGGGATCTGAAGCACCTTGGACTGGCACCTTGGAGCCCATTCCCTCCAGAGGAACACCTGACTCAGTATTGAGGGTGAGGAAAGTGCATCTGCCTGGAGTGGATGCTGGATTAAGCCACCTTGAGACCTAGGGACCTCCTGCCCTTGCTGGGGAGGAGATAAAGAGATGTGGAGAAGAGAGAGTGACTGGGAGGGGTGGGAAGGGGAAAGGAGTCTGAACAAGGGGATATATGGATAAAAAATTAGACTTTATTCATAATAAAAAAAGAAAGATTATCCCCATAAGATTGTAGATAGATAAGTCTGTTAAGCATTTTCTTGATTAATTACTGATGAGGAAGGATCCAGCCAAATTTTACTGGTGCCACCATAGCAGTGTGGTCCTGAATAGTCTACAAAGGGCTGAGTAAACATGGGACTTAAGACAGTAAAAGGCATTCTTCCATGGTTTTGCTTCAGTGCCTGTCTTCAGATGCCTGTTTGAGATCCTTTCTGAACTGGCAATAACAGGATGGGAACATGGAACTTTAATATGAAATAAACACTTTCTTTCCGAAGATGCTTTTGTTCATGGTATTTATCATGGTAATAGAAAACAAAGTGAGACAATGATAGTACTTCAGGACTCTGGTGTGAGCAAGTATTTTTTTTTTTTTAATGACAATGGTAGTTTATTTATTGAAATAAGATACCATGTGGCCCAGGCTAGGCTCAAACACCTTATATAGCTAAGTCTGACCTTGAACTCCAGATTCTTTGGCCAAGTCTTTCAAGGCCTGAGATTATAGACATGTGCCATTGTTAATCTTAAAAGTGAGAACAAGGCCACTACCACAATTTGAGCCAATTTTGAAGCAATCTTTATTTTTGGGGAGGTGTACCCAAAGCTGGTCAGCGACTGCATCTTCAATCAGGTTAAAGAGAATAGCCTCAAATCCATTACTTGGACCCATTTTAAGGAGTAAACTCATGAGCAATTGTAAAGCAGGTTTGCAGAAGAGAGACAAGGGAAATACCAAGAAAAATCTTAAACAAATAAAAAAAAAGAACCCCAAAACCAAAATGCCAGTGATTAGCAAGGGTCAGCAAAGGTCGGGTAGGGTCAGGTTTTTCTCTAAAAGAATGTGTGCTGGAGGGCACACTTTTAATCTGGACTGCACATTCTGTTGGAAGTATGTCACTGTGGAGATGGCTTTAAGGTCTTTTTCTCAAGCCTCTCAGTGTGACAGTCACTTCTTGTTGCCTCTGAGTCAGGATTTAGGGCTCTCCACTCCAGTGCCATGCCATGTCTGCTTGCAAGCCACTGTGCTCCCTGCCATGCTGAATTAAACCAGGTAACTGTAGATGAGCCACTCAATTAAATATTGTTATCAGAGTTAACATGGTAATTGAAGAGAATGAACTTAGCTCAAGAAACCCCATTTTGCATTCTAGTAACCATTTTACAAAAAAAAAAAAAAAAAAAAAAAAAAAAAAAAAAAAGTAAAATCGAGTTCAGTTTCTCATTCCTGGCAGGGTGGCTGCCCAGTTCTGGGAATAAAGTAGACATGCCTGACCAGTCCTGGGAAAAGGATAGACCAATCAGTGGGCCTGCCCAGTTCTGTAAGAAGAATAAACCAAGTGTTAGCTAAGAACATGTTTTGTAGTCAAACCACAAAATGTTTCAACCTAGAGACAACTAATCAAAAACCAGCCACCCTAGGTAGGGTCCAAGAATATCTCGGTGGGGAAAGTCCCTGAGCATGAGCCAATCAGTAACATGCTTGCACCATGTCCCCAAGCAACTGACTTTGTTGTAGTTTTTGCCTATAAAAGTCCATGTAACCAAGGAAAGGCAGCTTCTCCTTGCTTGTTCTTGGAGTAAGCCCCGTGCCTGGCTTGTATTGCACTGCCAATAAACCTTGCTGTTGTATTCTGGACATCTCTGCCTCCAATGGTCTCTCTGGGGGCCGAACTTTGGGCAGAATAGTCATGATGTCTCCTTATAGGAACATAAGTTCTAAGACATCCACCTTTATAAAAATTCTCAAAACATGGAATTATTAGGAAAGTGATAACCCAAACCAAAGTGACAATTATATTGAAAACTGAAAAACGATAGCAACAAAGACCCTTAAAACCAAAACAAAGCAAACCAACTTGAAGATAAGAAAACAAGGAGTTCCTAAAAAAAAATGTTTTTAAGAGTGTAAGTTAGAACTACTATTATGGAAAACTCTATGGAGGTCCCAAGCAAATGAAAACTGGAAAACTGTTACTGGATTTCTGTCCAAACTTGACGTTAGAATGCTAAGGAATCATCTGCATGTTCTATTTTGTAGCATCATGTTTGACTGACAAAAAATTTGGAGTGTGGGGCAATCTATTGATTATCAGCTGATGAAAGAATAAAAAAGTATATTCTCTCAATATATAATTGATGGCAATTCATTTCTATAATGAAATCCTGTGATGTTCCATAGCATGGAAGGTACTGGAGGTCATCATGCAAAGCTAGGCAAGTGCTACATGATGACTCTCTTGTGGAATATCCACAAATTATCTCATGGAAATTGAAAGCCAAATGGTAATAATCAAGGGTGTGATGGTTAATCTTCATTGCCAGAATGAGTGAGTGCATTTAACATAATATAAAAGATATTTCTCTGTTTGCATGTTTGCAATAGTATCCAGAGGTATCACTGGCAGCATCAAAAGGAAAAATGGAGGGAGAGTTGAACATCAGCATTAATTTCGTTCTTTTTTTTTACTGACTCACATGCCTACCATCATGTCCTCCCAATATAAATCTTCCTTCTGCAAGCTGTGTTTGTTGGGTATTTGCCCCTGCAAAGGAAGAGAAAAATGCAACACATATAGTATCTTAACATATTGATCATATGTATATTGAGACGACAGTGGTAGTTGTCAGAGGCCTGGAGAAGGGTGAAAGAAGAATATTGGGAAAGGGTGAGCAATAGATACAAAGTCATCATTACATTGGACCAAAATTTTTTTCTGGTGTGCTATTCTACTTCAGAATGCAAGCATGTAGAATAGAAAGACAAGTCTTATCTAGCCATAAAAAAAGGATAAAGTTGTATAATTTGAAGGGAAATGGCTGGAATAGAGATCAACATGTTAACTGGAATAAGGCAGACTTAGTAAGGCAAATATCATGTTTCCTTTCATACATACAGTCTAGACTAAACAAACAAGGACTCAAGAGCAGAAGAGACACAATTGCAGAACAGAAAAGGATCAGTTAAAGGGGAAAAGAGATGAGAGAAAAATGGGTGGGTATGACCAAATACAGTATATACAAATGTGACAATGTCATAGTAAAACTTGTTATTTAGTATAATGAATATATATTAATTAATGAAAAATGTGTAAGACTGAAAAGGAATATATGAAATCATCTCTATATTCCCAAGATTATGTGTAGAAAAACCAATGGAATTTTCTGTCTAATTAAAAATATGAGAAAGCAAGTAAAAGCCACAATGACGTTTTGTTGTTACACATAGATTACAAAGGTTAAAACAAAATTTAAAGTGGCACCATCCCCTTCCAGGGATCATGCAGAGAATCCTGAATTTTCATCTATCGTACACTTTCATGATGAAAATAGTTCTTAAGTTTCTTACAGACTTGGTTGTCCAAGCATCAGCTAAAAAAAGGATAACACCAATGAAAATGCCAAAAATGGACAGAGAAGGACAACTTCAGCCATATCCAAAGAATTACAGGCATCCAAGGAATGCTGAGAGTAGAAAAAATAACCTTCTCAGGGAGAGAACATCACCTGGGTGTCCAATGTAAAATGGTCAGCCCTGAAAACATACACACAATGAACATTATATACACAGCATAGATTATATTTAGAAATTAACACTCATATAATATTATATGATATATTTTATATTATATTATAATACATTAAAAACTATATTGTACAATATTATATAAATATAAAATGCAATGTATTTGTATGTATTTATATTATATTTTATATTTATATAATATTTATATTTTAGTATTATATATGTATGTTTATATATGTTTAAAGAGGCCATGAATTTAAAGTAGAGCAAAGAGGGGTAAATGTTTGGAGAAAGTAAAGGGAAGGGTGAAATCTTATATTACAATCTTTAAAGTTAAAAGTAAAATTCTTAAAGACTTTTCAAACAACCAGATAATTTCACTTATGGATACTCAAAGGAGAGAAATATTTTAACAGGAAAATTTATTCATATACACATACAATAACTCTTAATAATCCAAACTGGGGGAAAATCTTAGTTAAGGAATAAACAGACAGATTCATCAACACAATGGAATGTGACTCTAATAAAATGGTGAAGTATAGATCCAGGCCATAAAGGAGATGTTCTTCAAAGAAAGTATTTTGAGGAAAGGCTAACCTGAAAGATTTAAAAACTATTATTCCAGGTATATGATATTTTGAAAAAGGCAAAATAGCAGTGGCAGATTGTGGATCAGTATTTGGTGACAGTAATGTGGCTGAATTTTATCTCAACTGTTTTAGAGTGTTGAGTAGTTACATGAAAGTATACATTTTAAAAATGTAGGGACTGATAATAACATCCATCTTATGCATGTTATCCCAGCATTCCTCTTAAGCATGTTATCTTAGAGATAGTAACATGTATATAGATGGTTTACTTCATTTGTTCATAATTTGAGGTGAAACACTTAGAAACAGTGTACATTGCATGTATTTAATGTATCAATTTTCTTAGCCAAGAGATCTAAGAAGCTATTTGTATGGCAGTCCTCATAGGATTTAAAGAGAGGATGTTTGTGAAATGTTTTGAGTGCCTTTAGGAAGTTGCTATGTGAATATAAAGTGTTGTTATCATTACTCAGGCAGTTATTTTTTGCTTTTGCTATGAAGTTTATGATCATCCTCACTTTTCACTTTATTTTTAATGAATTGTAACAATAAAATGTGGTAGCCAAGTTAGAAAATGAAACCATGTGCTAATGAGGCTAAAAATTTGTAATTAGAATTTGAAGCATCCGTCTAAAGATAATTATTCTAATTATTATTTCTGTATGTACGCAACCTACAGTCTTCTAAAGTCCAAGTGTGGCTTACTTTGCAGTTTTACGGCAAAGCATACTTCAAGAACGTCTGTGCTCTGAGATGTTCTTAGGGTAGTTGTAATTCTGAAGGGAAAGAAATGAACAAGAAGGGATGATTCATGCTGATCATAAGAGAATATATTGCTTTCAAAAAGGGTATTGAAAGTATAGACAGCTAAATATGGTGTTAGAATGACCTTCTTAGAAGATATTTAATTTCTGTTTACATAACGATAACTTAAAGATAATATTAAAATTCTTGAACACAATCAAAGATGTATAATTTTTTCCTTTACCACGTTCAAAATAAAAAATTAGAGTGTCCCCATTGTCAAAACTGCCACTACTTATATTAGGTCAGAGTGTGAAAGCTTCCTGCCCTTTGAGGTCAGAGATAATCAAGTTCAATTTAACCCAGACTATGTAAATTCCTCTATCTCTTCATTGATGTGCCTTCTTCAAGACCTTTTTTTCTGTTCACATCAAGTTCATTCTTCCTTCTGTATTATTATGTAAATGTATCGTCCTGTGCCTCTGATGTAATGTGAAATGGGACAAAATTCATGGAAAGCATCCAGAGATTTTTCTTGAGCCTTTCATGCACAGGAGACACAGTGAAGCTCAGTAATCAACCAATGATATAATGTTTATTAGTGGACCTAAAATTAAGAAGGAAAATACATTTACTTATTTAAATAACTCCAACAACTGAGATCACTTAGACTACTTAAGTGAAACTCAAACTCATTGGTTTTTTTTTTTTTTTTTTCTCTAAACAAACCAGTCTCTACATCTGCAAAAGAAATGGAGACTTTTTCATTTCTTCAATGGTACCTGTGTCTTACATCAGCATTTAATCAGCAGGGCTGGCACTTCAGAGTCACTTAAGTAAACCACCTATATTGAGCCTCCTGGACATAACATAGAATACAAAAGAGACTCCCAGAAGGATGCATTGTTGTTTGTTGTCTCTCAACAGCAACACATTTCTGAGAATTAGAGTAAACAGCAGACCAGATGATCCAGTCATTTTGACTCTTTGAAATGATGGAATAAATAAAAGCATCCTACTGTGTGGTTGGAGATATGGCTCAAGCAATTAAAAACATGTATATTGCTCTTGCAGAGGATCAGAGTTTAGTTTTTACCATTTGAGTTAGGTGGAACAAAATCCCCTGTAACTCCAGCTTTAAGAAATCTGACATCCTCTCCTGGACCGCACGAGTAAGAAGTGAAAGAAGTCAGTTCTAGCTCTTTATCTTAGTATGGAAATAAGAAACAAACTTCCCAAGAGTAAAAAAAATTTCCTAACCACTGATACTCATTTCTATTGTTTAACCATCTGTAGGGTAACTAGAAACTTATTGGCATAATACCATCTGTGGTTTGGATACTTACACTCCAAAGACCCATTTGATAAAGATTTCATTCCAGCACAGCACATGATGATAATGAGAGGTAGTGGGATGTTAAGAGACAGTACATAATAGGAACTCAATGGATCACTGAAGTTAAGTACTTGAAGGGACCCCAGGACTTCAGGTGCTTATTTTCTAAAAGATGGGTAGTTTTGATTCGCCACATGTCCATCCCCTGCCATCCCTCCCATCCTGTGCTGTGTGACTTGCTGTGGTGACTTGAATGAGAATGCTCCCCCTCAAACTTGGTCCCTAATTTGTGGAGTAAAGTGGTTGTAGAATCTTCTACAGTTAAGGAAAGTTGCTAAGGCTAGGCATACATAGGCAAGGGAGTCCCTGCATGGAGGCCTAGAGAGGATACTAAGTGAAGTTATAAAGGTGAATCCTTGGATGTTTGAGACCCCAGGATATTGGAGATGGGCAGAGTCATGGATATCTACCAAGGCAAGTTTCATACAGATCCCCAGCCCTGGAGAGAGAAGTGTGTTACAGTCAGCAAAGGGGGATGGAGTGAAAGATATGAAGGGCTATTGGAGACCTTTGACATCAGACATAGAGCTACAGGATATGGAGTTTGCCCTGCTGGATTTTGATCTTGCCTTTGCCCTGTATTTTTGTACTGCATTCAGTTTCTTCCATTTGGAAATGGTAATGTGTATTTTGTGTCATTGTATGTTGAAAGTTTGCAATTTAATTTTTGTATTCACAGAGGATTATAATTAAAAAATTACTTTTAGTCTCAGAAGAGAGTTTGAACTTTTAAACAGTCTTGACACTGCTATAGACTATGGGGATGTTTGAAGTTGGAATAAGTATGTTTTGCATTATGATATGACTATGAGCCTATGCAGGCCAAGGAATGTGTTGAGTTGAATGAGAATAGGCCCCATGAGTTCATATATTTTAATGCTTGGACTTTAATTGATTGAATTGTTTCAGAAGAATTAGGAGGTCTGGCTGTTTTTGGAAGAGTTGTGCCACTGGTGCTGGGCTTTGTTGCTTCAGGAGTCTCTGCCATCCCCAATTATCTACTTCTGCCTAGTGGCCATTTTCTCAACATGTAAGCTCTCAGCTACTACCCCAGTGCTATGCCTGCCTCTCTGCCGCCATGCTACTTCATGGACTCACTTTCTCAACTACTAACAAGGCCTGAATTAAATGCTTTCTGTTATAAGCTACCTTGTTCCTCATGGGCTTTTTTGTTTTGTTTTTGTTTGTTTGTTTGTTTGCTTTTTGCAGCAGCCGCAGTAGAAAATTAATGAATACAATAGATTTGATCAATGATGGAAAGATACTCCTAAATTGCTAAGTGGAATAAAACTCTATCTTAGGAATATTTTAAAAATAAAAAAACTTCCATGGAAATAATTCTGAAGGAGTACTTTGGTCACTTTTAGACTCCAGATGATTTTGTGACATTGCTTTTATAATTCTAAGGATTTAACTTTATATCATAGATAACTATGAACACTGTCTTTGGATACTTTCAAATATGTAAAATAAAGAAATAAGTTTGGAAAATTAAATGTATCAATAGAGTACATTGAGGAAGAAGATCCTGGTGAAAGCACTATGCACAGACATCATAGAGGACAATAGTCAGAGGATTGATCTTGGATGCATCAAGTTTAAAGTCATGATGAGACCCTGGGATCAAAACATTTTATATATTCATTAAAAAAATACAACTGATTATAGAAAGCTTGAGTAGCCAGTATGGATTCAGAAGTTTTAATGGTGGCAATAGTTGTTTTCATGTTAATAAACCATATCAATAGGAAACAGAACTGAAACAAAATATATGATACCCTTATGTAATACATGCAGAGGCAGGGGTGAAGAAGAAATTAACTCTGGCCATGTGACAACACAATGATTCAATGAAGTAAATTAATATGTACTTATTTAGTAATCCTCAAACACTGTGTGTATGTTTGTCTGTATAAGCATACACGTGTGCTGTGGTATGTGCAATTAATATTATTTATAGGAATTTACCTGACTATTCAATAAAACTTGGTGTTAGAATAAATCTGTGTCTGTAAGCCTCAAAGTTCATTCCTTTCTTGATATTACTTCAAAACAGACAGGGCATGACATTGGAGGAATAACAATATAGAAGAATGTGGGCCTTTTCATCTGCTGAGTACCAGCGCATAAGTCATGAAAAACCTTTGTTAAATAGCTAACAATAAATGCCATCCATTGAAGGCTTTATTAATACTCTGGGGCAAATATACTATGAGAGTTTAATATGTATTATTTTACTTAATCTCTTCTGTACCCCCAAATAGACATATGGGTTTACAGAATTTCCATAGATACCCAGAATCAGAACTTTATCTATCTCAATTGGGTCTTTTATTTCCATGTTATTGTAAGAAAAATCCACCATGTACTGAAAGCTACTAGTGATCAAAGATAAGAATAAGTTGTAATTTGGAAATTAAAGATAAAAACTGTAAGAAATTTGATAGAAAAAGAGAAGATAGCTGGTGCTGAAGAGATGATTAGTTGGTAATGTGCCTGCTGTACAAGCATGAAGGCTTGTGTTTGGGTATCCAGCACCCACATAAAGTCTGAGCAAGTGTGCATGCGTGTGTGACCCCAGACCTGGTTCACAGATCTTGAAAGATCTCTGGAGTATGCTGGCCACACAGGGTAATCTAAAGGTACACAGACACACCATAAGTCAGAAAATACGGTAAAAAGTTGAGAGAAAAATACTTGATGTCAATTTCTGGTCTCAGTAACAGGCATGAGGAATCACATCTACAAGCACACACACACATAAACGCACACACATATACACACATCACTCACCAAATGTGCATTCACAAGCATTCACCACAAATGTATAAATGCACATACACATATACATGGGGAGGTGATGATAAACATAGGCAAGGTTTAAGCAATTTTTAATGCATTGGTTTGTTAATGGTGGGAAAGTGAGATCAATATAAATCAAAGTGAACTTTGTTATGGAAAAACAATCATAACATGTATAATCAGTGGCTGCAGTGGTACAGTGTGTCTTGATTGACACAAAGAAATAGGATAAAGTTCATGTAGAACATCTATGAAAAACCATTTTAAAAAGCAAAAAAAATATTAACAACATATGGATAATTCTGCTGGACCTTCAACATTTTCATTGTGTTGAAAGAAAAATATCTCAAACCAGAGACAGAGCAACAAAGGAGCAATCTGAGATTATGAAGAAAGCTAACCCTGGATGCTGAGATTTTGTTGTGTGAAAGCAACTTGGGTGATTCTCCCACCAAGAGCTGAGATTAGTTATAAAGTTTAGAAGGTTTCTGAGACAAATACACACATATATTCATGCACTATGCATGTGTGCACATACACCTTGACACATGTAGGTACATTTCAGACATTCAGAACATGAATGTCTTGGATCTTCAGCTTCTTTTACAATGATACTATTTGGAACCAGTATCCATCTGCATTTGGTCTCCTAAAATTTCACTAAATTTGCTACTGTGCCATCCACTTCTAAGAATTAAATACAATGAATAAACGAGAAAAAGAAAAGTTAAGTGACAGAAATTTTAAAAAGGCACAGAATTATGGCCCAAACTCTCAGCCCAGGCAAATAGAGTGAGGAGGGATTATATAAGCAAAGGGGTCAAGATCATGATAAGGAAATCCACATAGACAGTTGAGCTTCTGGGAACTCATTGGTTCTGGACTGATAGTTGGAAACTTGCATGGGTCTGAACTAGGCACTCTAAATGAGGAAGACAGTGTGTGGCTTGGGCAGATTGTGGGGCCTCTGGAAGTGGGACCAGGATTTATCTCTAGTGCATGAACTGGCTTTTTGGAGTACATTCTCTATAGAGGGATACCTTGCTCAGCCTTCATATGGTGGATAGGTTTAGTCCTGCCTTAACATGATATGCAGACTATATTGACTCCCTGTGGGAGTCTTTACCCTCTCTGAGAAGTAGATGAGGGGCAGGATGTGGAGAAGCTGGGGGCTAATAGGAGGAAGAAAGGGAAGGGGAACTGTGGTTGGTATGTAAAATTAAAAATAACCTTTTAAATTAAAAAATAATAATAAAAATAAAATAGTCACAAGACAAAAATGTAAATTTGTAATTAGATTTCATTCTCACAAAGAGCATTGAAGTTTAATAACATGATAATTTAATAGTTTATCATAATAAAATTAAAGAAAGAATTTTGGAAACTGGAGGATGTTATACAACAAATTCTAAAGCATTTATCCAAGGAAACCTATTACATATGAGTAAAATGATAGGAATCTGTAACTCCATGTTCCTTCTCATTCTCTGAAACCCTTTGCTCCTTGGTGCAAGTGTTCTGATAGGTAGATATAGGCTAGGGGAAATGAGTCTGGATTGATGAAGATGACTGCCTAACAAACCACAGAGGGCCAATGCTGTCACCCATCTATGGCTGCAGTTCCCATTAGAGCAATGATCACACTGGAAGAAACTTCCTATATATCTCTAGTTGCTGGAGAAAATGTGCCCTTATAAAGCTGCATGAGACCCCAGCTGATGCTGTTGGTTTTATGTTAAAACAGCCAGGGGAAATGTACAAAGTGTCTGAATTCAACCCATGTATATCTGTAAAACGGCACTGTTAGGCTGTATAAGGCTATGTTATATAAGGTGATAATAACATAAAGGAAGGCAAAAGTTTGTACATTTCACTAAAGTTAAATAACTATTAATTTTAAATGGTTAATAAGTAGAGATACCTAGTATAATCAGTAAACTAATCATTAATAACTAAAAGAAAAAACAACATCCCATCAGAGGAGCTAAAATGTTAAAAATGAATATATATATCCAGTATAAAAAGAAGGAGGTAAAAAAAAAACAGAAAAAAAGAGACATTGAACAAAGAAATTGCCAAAGTGTTAGGAGTTGGCATCAAGATGGCTGAGCTGAGAAAGTGTTTTCAGCAAAGTGAAAAGTTGTTCCCTTGGCAACTAAAGGTAGCAGGGACCGTAGTGTGTCTTCAGTAAACTAGAGTCCTGTTTCTCAAGTAAGGTACAAGCAAAGATTGTGTAGAATGTGATTATTTCATAGAAAGCCAATGTAATCTTGACTGAATAATGCATAGGAAAGGGAGAGCTGGCTTTCTTAAATTTGTGTACTCATTACACACATTCAATGAACAGTTCAGCACATTTTCCAAAATACCTGCATCGGAGTATTCCCTTTACTTAAAGAGTAGACATAACAAAAGCACTGGTGTAGAAAAAATATTTCTCTCAATACTCTCCTTTTGTTCATGGCAAAGCAAGATCAATGGTAGCCTCTGTGGTCGATCAAACCATCAGAGACCAGCAATTATGGCCTTTCAGGTGAGCCAATGCTGTGACTGCTTAAGAGCAACTGACTGTGACAAGTATAAAGAGCACATCCTTATTTGTGCTTGGCAAAATGATATAAAAATGTTTGTTGGCTTCTTGTAGTAAACAATACTGACCTACTTGCATTGTTTTTAAAGTATGGATTATTTTACTGACCATAATGAGTGCTGATGTACTTTACAGCCTCACTGTTACCCAGCTAGGAAGATGGTTGGTTGGCAAGAATGACATAAACTTCAGATCTCCGGACTTCACCTTCCAGTATTTGGATTACAGGTATGTACCAGCATGTTCTAATTTCAGTGATGCTGGGGATCAAACCCAAGGCTTCATGTGCACTAGGAAACCATTCTACCAACTGAGCTATATATGCAGTGGCATGGGAACTTGATATCCAAACACGCAACTGTTTATTTACCCTTTATGCATCTTGAATTAACAGATAAAATAATCATCCAATCTCAAACCACAGACTCATCTTGAACTCTTAAATTCCCCATTTATCTACTAACAAAGACCACTGGTGTCACCTCCCAGCACATCTTATATGTACCTCTTTCTCCTCTTCTGCTTTGTTGAGCTCTCATTAGCTTTTGAATTAAAGGACAGGTGGTCTTAAGGTCCTTCACTTTGCCTCAGTGTTAAGCAGTCTTTGGAATGCTGGCAGGATGAACTTATTGATAGTGCTAACTTTTTTATTTGAAATGTGGATAGTTTTCTGATATTAAAATAATGTAAACTTGAACTCCTTAAAGCAGTATAGAAGAGCCTCTCAATCAGGATCATGCTTCACCTCTACTGATGTACTGGGTTAACTCCCGGTTCTCAGTGTGGCACTCATGCCTGTAAAAGTGTCCTTTTAATCTTCCCGTACTCTGTCATGTGTTTTGTGTGCAGCCCTGGAGAGCTTCAAGGAGAAAACAAAGACGTCTGCTGGGTTTTCAAACCATGCTCAGACATCAGCCCATCCTTTTCTTCCTCCAGCTAAAGGCTTTCATGCCTCATATTTTTATCTATGACTTCCTAAAGGCATCACTGATGTATTTGTTTCTGTTTAATGGTCAGAAATCCTGTCTGAAGAGGAATACCTTATTCACATCTAAAAATCATAAGGCAAAGCACTGCCTTGGAAAGAAATTCAGTAAAAATTCTCTGTAGGAGTCATGCACTTCTCTGTAGTTTTACAATTTATACTAGGTTCTTCTTCCCAGTCAAGAATCAGATTCAAGGATCTTTTATAATATATGGAACATACTGTTATCATTTTGTACATTATAGCTATTTAATTTCCTAGAACAAAGAAGTCATTAGTGGGGTTTAAATTATGATTCTGTAGTGTATATGGTGTATAAACTGAGGTTTATATACTTTTACCCTCTCCCACCTTCCCAAATTTGCTTACAAATCTTTTGTCATAGGAAAGGTGCTGTTCATATTCTTGTGGCACCCACTCTCTTGTTAACATGTTCTATGTCATCCTAAGCACACATCCATGTGCTTCTGTATGCAGTCTCTGGGACACAAATGCACATGCATGTGCACACATAGACCACACACACAATCTATATCCCACCTCATTCCACCCCACAACATTCCCACCCCATCCCATCCCACTTCACTCCTCCCCATCCCATCCTACCCTGTCTTACCTATAAAGCAGATTAAGAAACTAATTTTTCCAAGCATATTTGCTCAAAATTCAGTGGTAACATAGAAGTTAAACATGGGACAGATGGACAGTCTTGCTTCATTCCACTAAGTTAAAATGTCCAGTCTTAACGCCCTGACTTATTCAAGTGCCTCTCAAGACTTGTTCTTTAAAACAATAATTACATGCATTTTTTTCTATCATCTAGTATGTCACTGTCATCTGTTTGAAAGGACAACACCCACATGGCCTAATTCCATGCATGTGCACCTGTAAATATGACTGTCACAGTGTTACTCCCCCCCCAGCCTGATTAACACTGTTTGAGTGGGTTTTTCTTCAGTTTTTGTAGTTTATTTCAAAATCATCTTCCTTTTATCTCATGAAAATAAACCTGAGCCAGTCTTCAAATAAGTCTCTGCTTTATGATCTGTCAGGAAACTATATTCAGACTGCAACTTGCAATAAATATGTCTGCTTCTGCCTCCAAGTTCCTGTTTGGCTGCATTCATTTTTCTTTTGATGTCTCCTTTCTAACTATGGAAGGTGACATGCAAGACATAAATGTTTCTCTATAAGTTGGAGAGGTGGCTGAGCAGTCAAAAGCACTGAGTACTGTAGCAGAGGACTGGGTTCAATTCCCAGCACCCACACAGTGGTTCCCATTCACCTGTAAGTACTATTCCAAGTATCTGATACCTTCTTCTGACCTATCTTCACAGGGACCAGACACATACATGGAGAACTAACATACATGCAAGGCAAAACATTCATACAATAAGAGTAAATAATGACACAAATTTAAAAAAATGTTTCTCTTATACTTTGATGTGCACAGGCGAAATGCTAGATATGTTAAGATTTTTCCTGCTGTTTCGGCAGGTACCTTTGTACTTCATTGTTCTGAAAACAAGAATGTGGACTATACGTAAAAATGATTTAATTAGATTGACACTGATTTTGAGAAGAATATTTATTTCTTATTATTGAAAAAATACACAAAAGGCCAACATTTGCTGAGTTGCTGGTTTTCTGTCATACAGCTGGTATTGTAAGAAAGGAAGGAATGCATCTGGGATGTATAGCAGTTTCCATTCTAAGGCATTTAGGCTTGGAGCAATAGCTCCACTTATTGAGGCCACTTACTGGAGTTGAAATATACTGAGGCACAACAGACAGGCAGAGGATTTGAAACCGTACAGTAAAACCGTTTTTCTGTAACTCAGTCTTAGGATTTTATATGACATCTCCCCATCTCTCAACTCTCCACCTCCACCCATTTTGAGTTGTTCACAGAACACCAGCAAATGATCTACTCCTCAAGAGTTTGCTTATAACACCACCGTTGATGGGGTATGCCAAACACAATGATGTCATGGATAGGTACTGCCTCTTACCTAAATGAGGCTGTGGTAGGAAAAACACTGATTTGCAAAGGCACAGTGGAGACAGGTTTAATGTATTAAATATAACATAAATCATTCACAACAACAAGTTTAGTGTTTCTGGGAACTTTTGTTAATACAACACAGTTGGTCACACAAAATACAAATGCTTCTGTTGATTTGTCTTGGCAACTCAGATACATCAACAGTGCTAACAGTTTAACAGCTTTGTTCTCATCTGACAGAAAATAATGGCAGTTCTGCAAGGCAAATGTTAAACCTGACCGTATGTATTTATTAATTCCACAGTGTTTTGACAGATTTGAGAGGATGGAATCAGAGGATGCTGACACGCTCACTGAGGGCTTTCATCTCTCTCTCTTCAGCCTCAGGACTGTCGCTGTGGCTAGTGCTCAGATTGATCAGGTGTGCGGGGTACTGCAGCCCCTGCTGGCCTGCATACTGCTCCCACCTGGAATCATCACTTTCATGGGTAATATAGCGTTCTCCAATCTTGCATTCCAGCTCTCGTAAATCTAACCAGGTCTGGTAGTCCTGAAATAGAAATTCCAAAATAGTACCAAAGAGATTATTGAAACTCGATATGCTTTCCCCATATTGTCAGTTTTTACAGTCTGTGAGGTGACCTTTCCTTTCTGTTTTTACAGTGAAAGCCCATTCACCATGCACACTTAGGCAGCACCAAGGCCATCCTATCTGCTTAACCTTAGAGAGTGTATGCTACTTGCAGGATGCCATGGCTCCAAGTGAGGATCATTAATGCTTGTAGTCAAGCAATTAGGAATGTTGATATTGCATTGCAGTTTAATGGCTAGAAGCAATCATTCAATATTTTGGTTTATCATTTTCTAAATGTTAAAACTTAATGTAGAAATAGCAAATATTTAAGAGAGAACAAAGGACACACATCCATACACTTTTCATTTCCCATATATTTATTTGCATGAATAATATCCTAAGACTCAGAATATAGCTCCTAAATGAGAGGAATGCATGGGCAGATGGATGTCTATTGGGACAATTATCAGGATAAGCATACAGATGCATTCTAAATGTGGTCCTCTAAGTTCTACAGTGACCTATTTTCCCACCTTGGGTCGGGGGGAGGGGGGACTCTGTGCATGTGTTGTATAAAAGTGTGTGTTGTGTTTTCATCAAATTTTACTGGTACAAAGAGAGGGAGAGAGATTTGAAAACATTAACTTGTAATTAAACCCCAAGAAATCACATGCATTTTGGAAAAAATGTTAGGATAATTACACTTGTACAAGTATGACCAAAGATTTCTTCTACAGCTAACATCAAAATCTAATAAATAATTGGAAGCACACCCAATTAGGAAAACCCACGGATGACTTTTACCTGTAGCCAAGGGTGACTCAAGGTTTTATCCACACTGTAACGCTTTCTCATTTTTACTTGCAGCAAATTATTGATAAGATCAATGGCTGAAAATTAATCATTGTTAAAAATAGTTAAAAGTTATGAAATTAATAAACAATTCACTTAGAGTCTCTAGCACATTGCTATTATAGAGATGTAAGTGTGGTACAGTGACAATAATAAAATTTGAAACCAATTACTTGAGAATTCTGAAGACTCAGTCTTAACTTTCTTTTCAATAAAAATAAATAAATGAAGTTAGAAATAATGGGCAGAAAATTCAAATCTACTGCATAATGTGATTTCTAATTTGTGTACTCTAATTTTTTCAGTATATGAAGTTTAATATATGTAATTTTAAATATCTTAAACAAGTATGAGAGGACTAGTATTCAGACGGCAAAGCTGCTCATTTTTTACAAAATCATCCAATATTTGAATACATATAAAAGGAATTGGAGGTTTCAATCATCTGGGCATGGTAGGTCAAGAGGCTGAGGTAGCAGGATTGGTAAAAAATTCAAGGTTTTCCATAGTTACAGTGTGAGACCCTGTTTTCAAACAAACACAAAATAAAATAAAATAGAGAAAATGAAATAGTTAATTAAAATGTAAATACATGGACATCATTTATTCTGGAAAAAATGAGGCTAAAAAGAATCACATCTCAGGATATACTTGTAACCCAAAAACAAACAGTTCTGTAGAAAATGACTTTATATTTAATATTTTTCCTTTACTTTTAAAATGACAATAAATTAATTTATAATTTTGATTGTAATGGCAATAATGACAAATATTGACTCTGTAGTCATAGATAAGTATTGCTCTTGGAAGAGTTAGAATCATTATCCATTCATTCTCTTACTCTGACTATTTAAGACTCATGTAGGCAAACTGTAGGGAAAAAGGGTCATTTTTACAGATATCTTCTGCACAAAGTGTCTAACTGATACCACATGATAAAGTTCTTAACATTTAACTTTTGGAGAGATGAATTTTCAGCTTCCACATTACATTTGATTTTTAGTATAAATACTCCACTTCTCACTCATTTTTTAACTTCTGTATTTCATTTTCTTGCCCCCCAAAGGAAAGTATGCAAAGAATGAAAGCACCGGCACCTGAAAAAGTTACATGTCTTACCTCTAGCTTACCATAGGCCTGAAGTTTGACAAATGGATTTTTCTGCCAAAAGCCTTAATATTTGAAAAACTTAGAATTCACTCTCCAAGTTTCTCCAGCCACTCAAATTTGTCCCACCAAATTTTAATGGAACAGTTCTGAAGACTCTATTGTCTGATCCATATCAACATATGTGGTCTTGAAAATATAGATGTCATATAAAAGTCCACAGTAACAAATCTGTAACATTCAGTCTGAATAGATTCAAATCCTCTTAGTTAACACACAAAGGAAATTAGTTTCTATATTGTATTGTCAGTCTAATTTTTTTTTTGGTTCTAATATTTATAGTGTTTTTCTATGCTGAAAAGCTACACAAACAACACTAACCTTTTTTGATTAGGGAAATTAAATGCGACAGAACACATTTAATTGCCACCTCTGCATAAGAAACCTGCCTTGGTTAGAGTACCTGAGGAAGCAGGGTACTTAGTACAGTTTCAGAGTCCAAGCATGTGTTCTCTGTGAGCTTTTGAAAGTATAGGTCTCTCATTGTACAGTGTATTGGGCATCAGCTTTAAAACATCCATTCATATGATTTACTAGCTGGTGAGTAAAGTGCACCTTGCTTTCTGGCTGCTGTGAAGTCACAGAACAAAAATGGAGGACAAGGGCTGAAGGGAGAGCTTATGTCTACAGTAAGTGCGTGGCAGCATTACACTTCTCCAGGCACTGCAGGGCATAAATACATGTTACTAATTCACTCATTCTGCTTTGAATTCTGTAATTAGTTAGGGGGGAGTACAGTAACTCAACAAAAGGTCTGGTTTGTGCCCAAATGGGCCCCAGCAGTGAACCACACTGCCTAATGGATAGGGGAGTCCTGGCAGAGGAGAAACTGGAGTGTCTAGAGGGAAATGGAAAATCTGAAGATGGAAAATTGTTCTGAATGGAGCACATGATCCCTGCTTGTGACCTGAATAAGCACAGCAGACCAATGAGGTACTTCTAAGAGAAAGCACTGTAGTCTGCAAGTAGAAAAGTAGCCAGTATGGCTGTGAACTGATGTATTTTTGTGGCTTTTTAAGAAACAGAATGTAAAACAAAAACTTATAAATGTAAGAATTTCCTGTTAGCATTAAGACCTTTTCTATTACTCAGAAAAACAAGTTCAGGTGAGTCTCAGCGCACTCTGTAGCAGGCTCAGATAAAGTCTGCCTGTCACGTTCCCCCCAGCTGCTGCTCAGGGAATTTGCACTGCTACCCACCTCAACCTCCAACTGAGCAAACAGATAACGACTGGGGTCCCTGAAGGACAGACTCAGACCCCGCCCAGAGAGGTGACAGGAGGCACCACAACTGGACAGGAGTGCCACAACTGACCAGGAGCCACATAATCATGAACCACTGAAGCCATGGGCAAATGTCAGTGCAAAAACTTACATAATAATACAAAGAACAACAAGGTAACTCCAGAAGAAAGTGGCAATCTTACAAATACAAGACATGAACTGAGCAATGAAGAGGAAACAGAAGGAAGCAACACCAAAAATTCCTTTTTGATGATCATCGAAGCTCTCAAAGAAGATATGAAAAATAGCCTTAAAGAAATAGAAGAAGCATAACAAACAGAGTTCAAGAGATGGAAGATAGAATCTCTGAAGTGGAAGACTCAGTAGCTCAAATAGATTTATCAGTCAAAGAAAAGAGTAAAACTAAAAAAGCCATAACTCAAAATGTTCAGGAAATCTGGGACACCATGAAAAGACCTAATTTGAGAATAATAGGAATAGAAGAAGGAGAAGAATACCAGCTCAAAGGCACAGATAATGTTTTCAATAAAATCATAGAAGAAAACTTGCCTAACCTGAAGAAAGAAATGCCTATAAAGATACAAAAAGCTTACAGAACACCAAAGAGATATGACCCCCAAAAAAGTCAGTGCGCCACATTATAATCAACCCACAAAACATACAGAACAAAGAAAAAATTTTAAGAGCTGCAAAAGAAAAGGGCCAACTCACATATAAAGGCAGACCCATCAGAATAATGCCTGACTATTCAATGGAAATGATGAAAGCTAGAAGGGCTTGGTCAGAAGTTATACAGACGCTAAAAGAGCATGGCTGCCAAACTAGAATGCTATACCCTGCAAAATTATCAATCAACATAAATGGAATAAACAAGGTATTTAAGGACAAAGTCAGACTGAAAGAATATCTTTCTACCAATACAGCACTACACAGAGTATTTAGAGGGAAAACGAAAACCTAAGGACCCCAGATACACCCATGAAATCATAAACAATCAATAATTCCACAGAAGAATACCCCAGAGAAAGGAAATACAAACAAGTTACCACCAAATATGGCAGGAAATATGAATCAATGGTCACTAATTTCCCTTAATATCAATGGTCTCAACTCTCCTATAAAACGTCACACACTAACAAGATGGATACAACAACAGAAGCCATCCTTCTGTTGCCTACAAGAAACACACCTCAACCACAAAGACAGACACAGGCTTAGAATAAAGGGTTGGGAAAAGATTTTGTAGTCAAATGTTCCTAAGAAACAAGCGGGGGTTGCAATCCTAATATCTAACAAAGTAGATTTTAAGCTAAAAGCAATTAAAAGGGACCAAGATGGTCACTACTTATTCATCACAGGAAAAATTGGTCAAGAAGAGATTTCAATCTTGAATATTTATGACCCTAATATAAGGGCACCTACTTATGTAAAAGAAACACTGCTAAAGCTCGAATCCAACATCAATTCTTACACCCTAATAGTGGGAGACTTCAATACCCCACTTTCAACCCTTGATATATCAACTAGACAGAGTCTCAACAGAGAAATAAGGAGTCTAAAAGAGGTTATGATACAAAGGGATTTAATAGATATTTACAGAAGCTTCCATCCAAATGCAAAGAAATATACATATTTCTCAGCTCATCATGGAACTTTCTCCAAAATTGACCACATAATTGGTCATAAAGCAAATATCAACAGATACAAAAAAAAAGGAAATAATCTCTTGTAACATATCGGACCACCAGGGCCTAAAGTTAGAGTTCAACAACATCAAAACCCAAAGAAAGCCTACCAACTCATGGAAACTAAACATCACTCAGCTGAACCATCTCTGGGTCAAGGAAGAAATTAAGAAAGAAATCAAAGTCTTCCTAGAATTTAACAAAAATGAATCCACAAGGTACTCAAACTTGTGGGTCACAATGAAAGCAGTCTTAAGAGGAAAATTCATAGTGCTAGATGCCTATATGAAAAACCTAGAGAAATCCCACACTAGAGACCTAACAGCTCAACTGAAAGCCTTAGAACAATTAGAAGCGAACTCACCTAGAAGGAGTAGATGGCAGGAAATACTCAAACTTAGAGCTGAAATCAATACAATTGAAACAAAAAGAACAATACAAAGAATCAACGAATCTAAGAGTTGGTTCTTTGAGAAAGTCAACAAGATAGATAAGCCCTTAGCCAAACTAATCAAAAAACAGAGAGAGATTGTTCAAATCAACAAAATCAGAAATGAAAAGGGGGACATAACAACAGATCCCCCAGGAAATACAGAGAATTATCAGATCATATTTTGAAAATCTGTATTCCACAAAAATGGAAAACCTAGAAGAAATGGACAGCTTTCTGGACAGGTACCATCTACTCAAATTAAATGAAGATCAGATTAATTACCTAAACAGGCCTGTAACCCTTAAGGAAATTGAAGCTGTCATTAAAAAACCTCCCCAAAAATAAAAGCTCTGGTCCAGATGGTTTTAGTGCCGAATTCTACCAGACATTCAAAGAAGAATTACTACCTTTACTCCTTAAACTATTTCACACAGCAGAAACTGAAGGAATATTGCCAAATTCCTTTTATGAGGCCACAATTACCCTAATACCCAAGCCACTCAAAGACCCCCAAAAGAAGGAGAATTGCAGACCAATTTCCCTCATGAATATTGTTGTGAAAATTCTCAACAAAATTTTGGCATACCACATACAACAATGTATAAAAGATATCATCCACCACGACCAAGTAGGCTTCATCCCAGAAATGCAGGGCTGGTTTAATATATGAAAAACTGTAAATGTTATCCATCATATAAACAAACTAAAGGAACAAAACCATATGATTATATCCTTAGATGCGGAAAAAGCCTTTGACAAAATCCATTACTCCTTTATGATTAAAGCCCTGGAGAGATCAGGAATACAGGGAGAATACCTAAATATAATTAAGGCGATTTACAAGAAGCTGACAGCCAGTATCAAACTTAATGGAGAAAAACTCAAAGCAATCTCACTAAAATCAGGAACTAGACAAGGATGTGCTCTCTCCCCTTATCTATTCAATATAGTTTTCGAAGTTTTAGCTAACACAATAAGGGAACAAAAAGAGATTAAGGGGATATAAATTGAAAAAGAAGAAGTGAAGCTATCTCTATTTGCATATGATATGATTGTATACATAAGTGACCCACAAAATTCTTCAAAGAAACGCTACAGCTGATAAACACCTTCAGCAATGTAGCAGGATACAAGATTAATTCAAAGAAATCAGTAGCCCTTCTATACGCTAAAGATAGAAGAGCTGAAAAAGAAATAAGGGAAACATCACCCTTCATAATAGCTGCAAATAGTATTAAATACCTTGGAGTAACTATAATCAAAGAAGTAACAGACCTATTGGACAAAAATTTTAAATCACTGAAGAAAGAAATTGAAGAGGATATCAGGAAGTGGAAAGCTCTTGCATGTTCCTGGATTGGTAGGATCAACATAGTAAAAATGGCAATTCTACCAAAGGCAATCTACAGATTCAATGCACTGCCCATCAAAATCCCAACACAATATTTTTTGGACCTTGAAAGAACAATACTCCGTTTCATTTGGAATAACAGGAAAGCCAGGATTGCCAAACAATTTTACTCAACAAAAGAACCTCAGGAGTTATCACCATCCCTGACTTCAAGTTATACTATAGAGCTACAGTAATAAAAACAGCTTGGTACTGGCATAAAAACAGACTTGTGGACCAATGGAATAGAATTGAGGATCCAGACATTAATCCAACAACCTGTGAACACCTGATCTTTTACAAAGAGGCCCAAAACAAACAATGGAAAAAAGATAGTATATTTAACAAATGATGTTGGCATAGCTGGATGGAAGTGTGTACAAAAATGCAAATAGATCCGAGTCTGTCACCCTGCACAAAACTCAAATCCAAGTGGATCAAAGACCTCAACTTAAACCCAGCCACTTTGAACTTGATAGAAAAGAAAGTGGAAAATACACTTCTACGAATTGGCACAGGTGACCACTTCCTAAATATAACACTAGTGGCACAGACACTAAGACCAACAATCAATAAGTGGGATCTCCTGAAGCTAGGAAGCCACTGGAAAGTCAAGGACTCTGTCAATAGGACAAAATGACAGCCTACAGAATGGGAAAAGATTTTCACCAACCCTACAAGTGATAGAGGACTGATCTCTAAGATATATAAAGAGCTCAAGAATCTAGAGCCCAAAACCTTGAATAACCCAATCAAAAAATGGGGTACAGATCTAAAAAGGGAATTCTCAGCAGAGGAACTACGAATGGCTAAAAGGCACCTGAAAACGTGCTCATCATCTTTAGCCATCAGAGAAATGCAAATCAAAACAACTTTGAGATACCACCTAGCACCTGTTAGATTGGCTAAGATAAAAGGCACAGATGACAGCCTATGTTGGAGAGGATGTGGATCAAGGGGAACAGTCCTCCATTGTTGGTGGGAGTGTAAGCTTGTTCAGCCACTTTGGAATGCAATATGGCGGTTTCTCAGAAAATTGAGAATCAGTCTCCCCAAGTACCCAGCAATACCACTTTTGGGTGTATATCCTAAAGAGGCACATTCACACTCCAAAGGTATTAGCTCAACTATGTTCATAGCCACATTATTTGTAATAGCAAGAACCTGGAAACAACCTAGATATCCCTCAACTGAAGAAAGGATTAACAAACTGTGGTATATCTACACAATGGAATATTACTCAGCAGTAAGAAAAAATGATATCCTAAAATTCGCAGCAAATGGATGGATTTGGAGAATATCCTTCTGAGCGAGTTATCACAAACTCAGAAAGATATGCAGGGGATGTATTCACACATTAGTGGTCTCTAAACAAACAAACAAGAAAAAAAGCCAAGCATGCCCAATCTGCAAACTACAACCACTGAACAATTTGGGATCAGAAACACCCTGGCCTGACTCTTCGGATCCCCTCCAACTATAGGAACACCTGACTCACTCTTGAGGGAGGGGGGACAAAACTGGATTTGCCAGGAGTGGAGACTGAACTAAGCATTATTGGGTCAGTGGGACCATAGGACTGTCTGCTGCCTGCACAGGGAGGGGATGGGGATTTGTGGAGAAGAAAAAAAATGACCTGATGTGGTGGGAGGGGGAAGGGACTTTGAATAAGGATATACAGGGATGGAAAAAAAATTCATAGGGAAAGCTGAACACAGAGTAAAAAAAAAAAAAGAAAAGAAAAATAAGTTCATTTCTGAGTTCAAGATCATTGCTTATTTATCACTGCCTTGGGGACTCTCAAAACAATTTTATTAATCCCATTCCATACAATGTAGCATCAACTAGTATGATGCCTAATGGCTTTCAAAATCCATTGCTTATTATTAATGACCGGTTTTATTTACACTCAAGTATTCTTTATATGACATAGTAGTAAAAGGTTGTATTCCAAAACAATGTTTCACCCATGTCTAATTTAGTATAACAACAGTCCTATGAAATGCAGCTTTGATCTCTAATTCTAATGAAAAAAAGTAATGCTGCACTTATCCAAAGGCCATAACTTGGTTAAAGTGAGGAAGGTTTGAGGTGATGGTGCTGAGGACCCTGCTTCAAAGGCTGTGCTGTTATACAACATGGCAGACAGAGCCTTATCATACTGTAAATATATTATTACTATCTGATGTTAACATTTAATAAGTTTATAATTGTTTTGTAATTGTGAACATTAAACTCTTCACTGTGTTTCCAGCACACTTTTGCATATTGATTTCGAGCCTTCTTGTGTTTCTTTCTAACTGTAGCCCATAGCTCAGCCTTCAAAGAACACTCTGCGTGTGATAGATTTTCCTTTTTGTCAGTTGTTCCACAGTGAATAAGTTCATTTTCTATGTGTTAAATTCATTATCAGAACATTTTTTTTGGATGAAGCACAGGAGTTAAAACACAGAGCTTCTGCCCATATTCTAACCCACACTTTTAACTCCCAGGACGGTTCAGTACTTTTTGAGTACATTTTTCCTAGTTGGATGTTCTCATCTATTTCATACTTCATTATACCCAACAGGCTATAATAGGAGTGTACTGGCTAGTTTTGTGTGTCAACTTGACACAAGCTAGTCATCAGAGGAAGGAGCCTCAGTTGAGGAAATGCGCTGATGAGATACAGCTGTTAGGCATTTTCACATTTAGTGATCAGTGAGGAGAGTCCAGCCCTTGGTGGGTGGTGCCATCCATGGGTAATGGTACTGAATTCTATCTATAAGATGGTGGGTTGAGCAAACCAATAAACAGCTTCCATCTATGGCCTCTACATCAGCTCCTGCTTCTAGGATAGTGCTCTGTTTTAGTTCCTGTCCTGACTTTCTTCAATGATGAACAGCAATGCTGAAGTATCAGCCAAATAAACCCTTTCCTCCTCAATATGCTTTGTGGTTATGGGACTTTGTATATATCCCAGTTAAGACAAATTGATACCAGGAGTGGGATATTGCTGTGGCAGACCTGACTATGTTTTTGGAAGGATTGTGAAAGAACTTGGGTACTTTGAGCTAGAAGAAATATTGAGAGTGTTAAGAGCTCAGTATGATATTCTTTAGGAGCTTGGAAGATGAGAATGTTAAGAGCAAAGCTGAAGGTGAAGAAATACATGGCTTGTGTAACTTCAGAGGGAAGGTTAAAGACTCTATCAAGGCTATTAGTTATTTGAATTAAGGTCCTGTGGTTCTTGTTAGCTTGGGCTGAAGAATCAGCTATAATTACCAAAATGCCAAAACTACTAAAGCAAAATCTTGCTTTGTGAGGATACTTGATGCTGATCAGCTGGAATTAAGAAACTAGCAGTGGTTAAGAAAAAAATAACATCTTTTGGAAGTGTTTCCTGAGAGCACATAGAAGCTATGTTTCAGAGGCAGCCAAGGTTATACCTAGTGCTGGCACCTGGACTTGGTAATGTGTAAGAATCACTCAAGTGGTACTGGTTTTAAGGGCAAGAAAGAATTCTCGTGTGGAGAGAAGCTGAGGTTCGGCACTGTGAGAGGATAGGAGTGGGTATTGCTGAAGATGCAGCCTCAGTGGCATCTGAAGGCACAGGACTGAGGGGTCATGCAAAGAATACCTTGTCATTATGAAGAGAACCTATGAGAGGCTATTGGTGAATGTGACAGTGAATCCCAGTTTCAGAAGACTCCAGGAGCATGGGATGACCACCAAGAATAGCAGTAGCAGTGGAGTGGGACCAATAGAGTATTGCTGGGTATATCAACAGTACTTTAGGGCAGAACCCATGCTCAGGGTAGCTGGTCAGCATAAAACAAATTCCGCAATTTTGTTTGGTTGTTTTGGTTTGATTTGTATTTGTGTGTTAGTGTGGGAGTTACCTTCTGTTTTATTTTGTTTTTTGGCATTTTTTTTTGTCTTACTTGAGTTTCAGGTTTTTAAAAGTTTATTAAAGTTGAAAGACAGTGAGAAAGAACATGAAGTTGAATGAGTAGAGAATAGGAAGGATACAGCAGAAGTTGGGAGAGGGAAAATATAATAATATACCAAAAAATAATAAAAAAGGCAGAATGCTGACCTAGAAGGAAGTGCTTAAAACATGCCTTTGGAATGTGAGGTTGTATGGAATGAAAATGGCAGAGATGGATAGAAAAGTAGGCTGGGTTATAAATTCCTCTCAAAAGCAAAGTGAAGGAGAGAAAGAACATTTCTGGAGCATGGAAAAGTGAGAGACTGGATAGAAGATTGCATGCTGGTGCCCAGGCAGAAAAAGAAAGAGCCATCCAGAAACTACAGGCCACACAGGACTCCTTAACTCTCCAGAGTGTCAGTGTAATTTGGAATCCTACAAAAAAAGATGTGGGTATCCTTGACTTCCATAACGTCAGAAAACCAATCATTTCAAAGCTTTCATGATGGTGGGGAATACTGGAACATAAGTACTGGCTTTTAAGCCACATGGGGTAATATGCTGATGCCATTTTGAATAGCTAGATTTGAGCTATGGTCAAAGCAATGCAAGCTGAGAGACACCTACAGTCTTTACACTTTCCTCCCCTTAGTCTTTCTGCCATAGAAGACAATGAAGCAAACTGGACAGCACCTACTTTGCCATAAATATGACAGATATTTTTTGTATTGTCATGGTTACTTTTTCCTTATTCATAATCTCAGTCCCATTAAGAGTCAAATATCAGACAGTCTCTTAAGCAGCCACATTTGAACAACATGAGAAGGTTTTATTTATTTTCAGTTTCTTTCCTTATGGGAACATTGTCAACTGTATAATCCATTTCAGTTTTTACATTTCACCTTCATGATCAAACACTTTAGTTCTGTAACAATGTCTGTAGCCATACATTCATGTTTTCCTATAAGCTGAAAAAAATTTTTAAATCTAACATTTTTTTTAACCTTTGTTAATAAATTTCTTGTATTGCAACTTTTGCCTGGTGATTTTTCCCATTACTCTATGACATGAGAGATTAAAGTATCAGTAAAATTTTTCCATATACTCATTGTTTAACAGATGGATCATCTGAAGAGTGTCAGAGCAGGTAAAGCTATGTGAAGGCCATGGCCGGGTACACAAGGACATCCAAGGGAGATGAAACTGAAGGACATATAAAGATACTGAGGCTTTATATTGAAAAGGCAAATAACTGTTCCATAAATAAAGAGATTTAGAGTCCTCTGGCATCAAAGCACTGAATTAACCTTGAAACGGTACAAACTATACTATGGTTGTTCTGTATTTCAAAGCAAACATCAAATATGTGGATAGTAACCCTTTCTGTGTGTGCACAAGATACACCAGCACTGCTATGGGAAAACTGAAAGTATATAAAGTGTAGAGGACACCCTGGAAAGAAACCATTACTGACACGTTTGCTTCGTTAGCTTTGTAAGGCTCTCAGTTCACATCTTCTATTATTTTTTTCCTCTCCATCTTTGATCATGCCATTTTATCAGTTTGGTGTGTGCTGGTCCTTCCCATTCTCCCTATTAGATTTTAGCTCCTTTGAGGTCAGACAAATGGGATTTTCATTTTTTCACTAAACCTTATGAGACCCTAAAACAAAAGATGCATCTGAACCTTAAGGTGTTAGAATACTGCTAAAAATGCCATTTGGTAGCTTCAATACATTAACCAGAAATTTAAATGGCCCATTTCTCAGCTCTAAGTTTTAACACCCATATTGTATCCTTATGGTTTGTATGTTTTAATTATAGTATTTCTGGATGACAAGGCACCAAGGCTTGGTAGAATGTAATGGACCATGGGATTACCAGTGATTACTGTCAGAAAATGAAAACAATGGTAAGGAAATTTGCGAAAGAATATTTCACTTACAGCAGGGAAGACACTTTTGACAACCCAGTGGTCATCTGTTTTGGTCCAGACATATACTTTTTATTTTTATTCTTACTATCCCCACATTTCTCTATACACAAACCATTCAGGTTTGTGTTTTAGGATTAGAAAGCCATTTAGAGATGTTTTTAGATGGCACTATCACCAGATACCCTCTGGCTTTCTTCAAGGCAGCAGCACACCCAGCTCCTTTCATTTCTACCTCTGACTGTTGAAGTGCAGTGCTTACTACTTCTCTCCCTCTGCTTGGCTTCACGCTGATGGGAACTTGTGTGTTTATTTTAAAAATCGTTTTGCAACCCTTCACATTCCAGCTCTCAACCCAGCATGCCGTTGCCCAGCAACACTAACTGGGACGTTCCTCTCAGGGGCTGCAACCAGAGGCTGCCAGCAGCTAACAAGGCCACTGGAAATCATCATCTCACTCGTTCCTGAGTCAATTACCAGAATCCAATGAAGTGTAAGACCTTTAGAGACTCAAGTCGATGGCTTCCTTGTTACCAGTTCTTTCCTCTGTAGAAAGTATTATATCAATGGTTACTCGTTGCTTCACAGTCAATCACATTTTTTTTTCCCTGAAGATCCGCAACACAATCTTGGAAACCATGAATTGTTTCAACACAAGCATACAGAGGTTATCAAACTCATGCCTGACTGACTCAAAGTTTAAGACAGCAACACAAATGTATTTCTGTCATAGCTTGTTTGCTATGTTCTCTGCACACTAAAACCTTTTAAGAGAGTAATGTTTCTCAAGCCAGAGAAAGGTAAAAAAATCTTTAGATGAGGATCCTCCAGATAAGTACTTGGTGTTTTAGAAGTGCCTTGGGCATTTCTATTACATTCAGGACTTGAACTTGGCTACTAAACTGCTTTGCAGACTTTTTTTTAACATATATTTCCATCGAGGTCTGAGAATTTTAAACAAAGGATTCTAGTTTTACAAATTTCAGTGTAAAATTACCATTGTATATCTGTTCACGGATCCCAGATGATGCTGGATTGCTGGCTTTTAGAGTAGATTTTGTGTTCCAAAGGGGTAAAGGTATAAGAGCCTTGAAAGTGGTTAATAGCTGGGATACTATGGTCCCATGGACCACTAAATAGATGGCGATAAATATAAAGAACAACATTAAGAAAAGAACCTGTACTAAAGCATACTTTGTTCAGTATTTTAGGATCAAGATTTAGGAAGTATTTCTGGTTAACTTCTGTGCAGAATATGCTAATAGTAATAGTCAACAAGCTGGATTGCACAATGGATACAGTTGGAACCAATGGCTGATCTTGGTAAGAAAACTAGATCCTTCATTAAACTCCTTCAGTACTCTGCTCCCTAACTTCTAGTTGCAGAATTGGGAAATTATAAACAAGAGATACAAGAATGAGTGAAAGCCTTAAAGTCCATAGCAATTCATTATAATTCCACCTATTGTCCCCAAATCAAATGTTATGTCATGCTAAATGTTTTTAAAATGAAGAAAGTGCAAGTTTCACACTATCACCAACCACTGCTACCACCACCACCATCATTGCTAGTTTACTGTGCAGCATAGCTTGATTTTCAACATCAAGTCCTCTGGCTCCTAAGTGCTGAGGTAACAGGAATTGTGCCACTATGCTGCTAACATATTATATGTAGAGTCATTGAGCTCAAAGTTATATCTGTTCTGAGATTTTGTTTAAAAGCAACATAAACACAGAAGATTGTTCTTGGATCAGAACCATCAGGAGAGACTGGGGCACATAGGAGGGCTAATAAGTCTACATCTAGAAAAGAGGTAATGACTAGAATTGTTCCACTGGTTTGTTGAGATGCTTCTGGCCACTACATTAGCCTCCAGCTAAGAAGAATTCAGTTCCTTCTAATTTGGCTTGTTTTCTCTGACTGGAAGAAATTGAGAATATTCTGAATAATTGCTTAGTGGGTTGGTATAATCTAGGGCAATACAATGCTAAAGATTTTTTAAAATTTTTCTTAAATTATTATTTGCATTGTTTAAACCATATATTTTGTAGTATTCCCTTTTGTCATTGTGGATGGAAGCAAACATCTATATTTTTCCACTCTTGACCATTTACTCAGGTATCTCCAATACATATAGAAGTCATATTTCAGCTCAACTATGTTATAACTTCAGAAGCAAAATTTTCTATTTTAATTCAACAATTACACAAATATTGTAATACTATGGGACAAATAAAACCAACCTTGAAGATTCATAATATCAACTGTTCTGATAAATGTTTTGACCATTTTCTCAAATTGCCATTTATCAGAGAAAATCATATTTAACTTGCCTTTTTGAGAAATTAATTCTTACTTGGTGGGAATGGCTTTTCCATATTATCTCGCTGAATTTAAGTATCTAAAAACCTAAAAATCTCACTCAACTGTTGAACATTTTTTTTAAATCATCATATACCACAGGCTTACAATTGTCAAATCCGCTTTTAATAAAAACAATGAAAGTCTCTTCTAAAAATCAAGCATAGTTCCATAATTTTATATTGAGATCATTTAAAATGTTAACCCCCCCATACCCCACGTAGGTTCGGACCAACATAATTCACTTCACTTTATTAATTGTGATTGCATTCCTGGCACTTGGTCAGCATTTTGAAGCAGTTCTCTGGCTGGTCCCAGCACCTCTCCTGCATGCTGTTATGTCTGACAGTGGTGTTAATATGTTGACAAATCAATCTATTCATTAATATTCAGCAGGCTTGCTGGATCTGCAAGCCTCATAAACTGTTACAACACAGTTTAATTATTAAGATGACAATTGCCGTTCTTTTGTTTCTCAGACCATTGGATTTGTGAGTCTTGTCTAACCAAAGCTTACATTCACTGAGCTTTTTTTTTTTAAACAATATGTTGTGAAGGGAGGGCTTACAGCTGGTTCTGTTTCATGGCAAAGCACTCCTTCTAAAGTGCTTAGCATTCTGGAACACTGTTGGATTTTGAAAACATACCATGTGGTGATGGTGCTCAGCTTTTATTTAGCTTTTCTTTGTATTTGTACTGGCTGTATTTTCCAATTTCTGGAGAAAAACACACTTAGAGCCAATTTTATTTGAACTTATCAAGCTAGAATGGCAAATAATACTTTAAAATAAAATGTGAAGGTCTGGATAGTATTCTTACAGTTACTGACTCCTTTGAGGTACCATATAATCTATACTGTTGAGAATTGAGCTCAACTCAAGGGTAAATTACAGCCATGCTTATCAGAGAAAAAAAGAGGCATAAACATTACTGTTGATGCTGTTAGGGCTCACTAGTGGAAGAAACGTGTCACCAAGTCATCACAATTTGAAAATTAATTAATGTTGCACTAAAGGCAAGGTTTGAGATCAGTGTGAGAGTATTTCCATTTTCCATCTCATATTTATAGATGTGGTATGCTAAGCCTTCCTGTTTGATCAGATTTCTTGATAATACCAACTAGTCTTGTGATGTGAGCAGCAATAACACTGCAGGTGGTCTGGGAATAGGTGCTCCTTCAGACTTCCCCCGTGAACACAGAAAATGATCTGTCTGCAGGGGTCAGGGGCTCCTTCTGAGAAAATTTTCCCAGGCTGCCTCTGTGTTGATTACTGCCTGCTCGCCTCCTTAATGGCATATAAGAGAATATCAAAACTCAGAAGGAAAAAAAGTAATTTCTTCACTGCCCATTACCAACCTTCCTTAAATTTAATGCACATCTCTAATTGAATGCATCAATTTGATGATGGCAATGTACAGTTACTCTAACAAATGCTTTCCAATTCATCACTGCAAGGATGGCCTTACTTACTTAATGAGGCAACTTACACTGAAGCAAATTAAGTCTCACTTCGCCAGTCTTGCAACCTTCTGTGTTTGGTTTTCTGTATGACTTTTCTCAGTCTAAGAATAACCCTGGCTAAAGCAAAAGCTGTAAAATCGGGCCATACATGAAAACAAACCACATAACCTGGGTATGATTCTGAGCAAATGAAGGGATATGGAAAAAAGAGAATTCTACCGACATTCATACTTGTTTATTCTCCTTTGTATGGACAAGGCAGACTTAAGATTCATAGTAGCTTCTGCCTCATTTGCATGGTCACAATGTCATGATGGGTGTTACAGATAAGAAAATGGGGCCCCAAAGCTTAGTGGTGAATTAAATTTGTATTAAAATATTATATGTAGTTTATATAAAATTTTGAATAACTTTTAGACAATTGTGGCAGAATTATATTTATATAGCCCCCCCAAATAGTCCTCAATTTATTTCTCAATCCTTGCTTTTTGTTTTTTAAGACAGGGCTGTCCTGGAACTAGCTGTATAGACCAGGCTGGCCTTGAACTCATAGAGATCTGCCTGCCTCTGCCTCCCAAGTGCTGGGACTAAGGTATCCACCACCACCACTTCTCAGCTTCTCAACCCTTATTTTGTTCCAAAAGATTTTGTTTTCTTCTTTTTGGCTTTGATTTATTTGTAAAAGTCATCATACACACCTATAAAAAGATTCAGGTCTGTAAGAAAAATCAAAATCAAACCCCCTCTTCTCACTTCTCACTGCTCTACCAACTATTCTACTGATTTCCTACAAATTCCAGACAGCAAATGCTACTATTTGTTACTATAGGTCTATCTACTTATTGTTTTATGTGTATTAGTGTTTTGCAGGCCTAGACATGACTGTCATGTGTGTGCCTGTGCCTAGAGTCAGAAGAGTGCATCAGAATAGCTGGGAGCTGACCTGCCAACTTGTGAGCTACAACATGGGTTTTAGAAACCAAACCCAGGCTCAGAGCTGAGCCATCTTTTCAGACCCCAAACTTTGACTGTATCATGATTCTCTGACTCAAAGCCAGTGCTGTTTAAACTCTAGTTCATAAATCCAGAAGACATATTGTGTCTTCTGAAACTGTTAGAGATATTTTATATTGCTATTATATTTTTATTTTTTAAAGTATTTGTCTGCATGCTTAACAATTCAAGTAATCCTCTACCACAGATATTTCAAGAACAACCTGTTGTATAAATATGATGGCCCCCATTAAAAGTGATGGATCAGCTGGAATAGTGATAGGTGCCAATAACTGGAAACTGAGGAGGTTGATGCAGACAGAAGGACTGCTGGATGTTTGAGACCAGGATGCACAGTGAGTACTAAAGCACCAGGAGCTCGACAGTACAACCCTGTCTCAAGGAATGCATCCAAAGCAAAATATTAAGGCATGCTTAGCTTAAAGGTTATCTACAGGCAAAGGTGAACATCAATCTGAGAATAATTTATGTACAGTTTTGTTAGCTGATAAACTCAGGGCAATAATCCACTGTCCAACTAGCCTGTTGCCTACAACTCTAACTATTGCCCAAGCCAAAGATAGGAAAGCATTATGGTGACAGTGACCATACTGCTTAAAATCATGTCACATGTGTCATTCACTTCTCTGCACATCTTTTGTGTTGCCCTAGATTTTATTTTGTGATTTTCTTTTGAAAACGATAAAAACACCCCAACACTGGTGTTTTCTTTTCTATTCATAGTCTTAGCAAGTTGATATGGATTAAAATGTACACAGTATTTTGAACATGCTAAATATCTGACAGAACTTATGTGGCTTTGAAGAGACCCTAGGAAGAACAGATGGATTTCTAAACTTTTCTTCATTTGAGCATCAGGAAATAGATTTTGTATTTCAGAAGAGCTCACCTGTCAGGTGGTTCCGGGGATGTTATCTGTACAGCAGCAGCTTTGTTCTTAGATCGAACCATGAAAAATTTACTCTTTTTATTTTTGAGATTCTTTACATGCATATTACTAAGAAACAATTACCCTTTCATTTTTTTCTTCATAACATAATGGATTTTGTAATGAGATCTGCACGTATGCGGGTTGTATATACACTTTGATCTCACAAAACACCTCATTACTTTTTCCTGCCGCCTCTTGGGCAGGAGGAGTTTGAAAGACTGACTTATGAATTTCTTACATTTTAGGAAAAGGATGATGAACAGAGATGAAGAGACTCATTCTCATTTTAATCTTGCTTCACTCACTGTTTCCATGCTAAAGGTGAAAGTCTACCAACCACCTAGAGTAAGACCATGAAAGGCTTACAAATGATCAATTATTAGAGATATTCATTGAAAAAACTATTAGACTCTCCTGTGTTACAAACATTCCAGTTTTGACCATTTGCCATTTTTTATATTTCTCATTTTTTTTTTCCAAACAACACATTTTTTTCAACAACCACAGAACTATCTCTTGACTTATGGGCTGAGTCTCACAGTTTTAGTAACATCACAGATCATCCCAATGATATACCAGATTTTCTGTGTTGTGAAAATTTAAGAATACAATGGAAGGAGAAACACACATAATTGTCTGTAGTTTCACCTGTTCATGTAAAAGTCATTTAGGGGACAGTAAATTTCCTTTTTCACATGATGAAGTAAATTTATCAAATCAAGTAATCATTAAAAGATAGTTCATGAGTACTGGTCCTTCCAAGACAGGTCTTAAAGGAACAGGTAGATATGCATAGCCATTATGATTAGCTGGACCAAGCTAAAGCTGGAGGAGATAGTGAGGCCATGTCTAATGGCCATTGGTAGTGAAGGATACATTGGGTAATGATAATGATGACACAGCTAGGAAAAGTGATGAAATGAAACACAGCACCACAGAGAGCATGCTTTAGAATAAGCTGGCATGAATATTCTTCCTTTTGGGAGATATCTCCTCTGAACAGTGTTTATCAACACCCTTCACTCTGAGGAGCTTCCCACATGCACGTACTGATGTATACAGTCTGCCCTATTCATAACCTTCAGGGTCTCTCAACTGGGCCAAGAACTCACTGATATGACTAATCTAGCTGGACAGTGTGTTCAGGAGATTCTGCTTCTGCCTTCAGAGTTCTTGAATTACTGATAGGCCACCATCAAAACTGCAGTTCTCACACTTGCACGATGAGGGCTTTGTCCACTGAAATACCTCCCCAGCAACAGTTACTTTTAACATGTCATTTTGCTTCAGTTACAGCCTATAGAGTATATTTAGTGGTGCTTTTACAGATAACTATAGTTAAATATATGCATAAAACTCAAATATTTATGTGTGACAGATACAAGGATTGGTGATACAAAGGCAAATAGACAGACAGACAGGATAAAGAACAGTCTGGAAAGAGGATTGAAAACACAATATGATAAAAATATTTAAACTAATACAATTCTGTCAATCACTGCATTTCCAGGGCAATCTCATCGAATACAGTATCCCAGCCAGCAATTTATATTATGGTATTTAGCTTAGAAAACCCAGACCTAAGGGAACTGAAGTTACCATGATTGTACAAGTAGCACTGTCAACTCAGTTACATTCACACAGGTTACTAAAGTCTACACTTGTGTTCCCACACCTTTAAATAAGTCTCTTCTTTAAGGTTAGGGGCTGATGTATAAATTCCTTCATGGGAAGAATGTGGAGTGCTTGGCTCCTTGGCAGGTTCTATTTCAGTGTGAGCTAATCTCTATTTTAGCATGTTACTATGTACTATCTTCCTTAAATATTCCCATTTTTTTTTTCAAACCATACTTCTTTCTCTCTCTCCCCTCCTCCCTGGGCCCTCACACCATGGAAACCCTATTTTCCCTGACACCTATTAATGCCTATGTGTTTGGTTTTAGCTTAGTATCTTTTTATCCTGTAGTAGTTTACTTTCCCTTTCTTGGTGGAATCATCTTTGGCCACAAGGTTAATCAGAGTATGACTACTAGGACAATTATGTGATTGCTCCAAGGGTATATTGAGACCTGAGCAGAGACAATTGTTTTCCAACTTAGAAACCGACTCCATAAATATGCTGTCTTCCATTGTGAGACCATATAAACAGTGAGGAGCAGGGGCAGAATTTGCATCTCATGAAAGACCTGGGAAGAATGTTCTCAGGAAAGAAAGAGGGAAAAACACATGTGGATTGCAGGAGCCAGTTGAACCTAAGATTACTTTTAACATTTCCTAATTGGGGTTCAATAAATTATCTTATTGGCTTGACATAAATTTCTGTTTATGAAACAAGGAAAGTCCTAAAGAGTTTCAAAACAGAAGTTTGTATACAGTTTATAAATTTATACAACCAAATATTTGCTTGCCAGTGACCTTTGTTTGCCAATGGCTTAGCTCTAGGTTTGGCAGCACTCTCTCAATTCACAAGCGTGGCTTGTCCCATCCTAACTTGTATAGATGTCACTGAGGTTTTATCCTGTTCACTATCCATTACTTCCTGTCCTAGTTAGGGTCACTATCACTGTGGTAAAGCACCATGACCAAAACAACCTGGGAAGGTAAGTGTTTATTTCACTCGCAGTTCCATATAATAGTTAATCATCAAAAACAGTCAGGGTAGGAACTCAAGCAAGGCAGGGTCTTGGAAGCAGGAACTTGTACACATGTCATGGAGTACTTCTGCTTACTGGCTGCTTCCTGTGGCTCGCTCAGCCTCCTTAGAGAAGCCAGGATTTCCAGCCTATAGATGGCATCACTCACAATAGGTTGGGCCCTCTCCTATCAATCACTAATTTAATTAATGTCTTGTTCAGGCTTGCCTACAGCCAGATCTTATGGAGGCATTTTCTCACTTAGAGTTCCTGTCTCACAGATGACTCTAGACTGTGTTGAGATGAAATTAGCTAGCACACTTTCTTATCATGTGTAGGAATCATGACTCCATTTTACAGATAAGGCTGTGAAGCAAAGAAGGCAGATAATGATTGGTTAGAATGTCAATCTGATCTGTATTTCAGATACTAGACTGCAGACCCCTCCTTTTGCTGAGGGCTGGCCTCTTTCTTACAGTATCTGGATTTTCCGGGACTGTGCTGTGGTTCAAGGTATCATGAGACTCCTCAGTGGTCTACTATAGTTGCATTCACCACGCTGAGCACCAGTTCTGCTCGTGTGCCTGTCATTTCTGATATGCTTCAAAGTACTCACTCACTGACAGTCCCACTGAAATTTCTAATCAGGGAATTACTTATTCTCAGTGAGACAGTGGGACAGAGTGACATCTTTAACACTTGAAGTGTTACTATGATACAATTTAGGCTTTTATTTTCATTTCTCAAGCATAAGTTCATTTAGAGGTAGGGAAATAATCATTTGCCCCCGAGACCCCAGCAAGAAATTAATACAGTTTCTGGGCTTCTCCAGCAAGGATATACCATATGGAGGCACAGGGACAGGGGGAAATTTATTCCTAAGTTGGTGCTTAGTCCTTTAGAAGCAGGACAATATCATGTTCCACCTGAGCCCTGGCCTGAGTGGTCTGAAATCTACTGAGCTTTGCCCAGCAAATGAAATGCTTATTTCTTCATCAAATAAAAATGACTTTTGAGTTACATTAGATAATTTACTTTACTGAAATTTACACATTGCCTTTCCCATTATTTAGTGATGAGTGAATTCTATATCTCTTTTGAAAATTCAGCACTGAGTAGCTAAACCAGTGAGTCTCTGTTGTCTGAATTTGGAGACTGTGATTTTAAATTTAGCTGGAAATTCAAGAAATTAAATGTCCATCTTTCCAAGTGCATATCTCATTTTGCTAGCTACTTTGCATGTTTTTTTTTGGTTTGTTTTTTATTTATTATTATTATTATTAACAAAGAAGTCACACTTTCTATCCTTGTATATCCTTATTCAAGGTCCCTTCCCCATCTCGCCACATCAGGTCATTCTTTCTTCTCCACAACTCCCCATCCCCTCCCTGGGCAGGCAGCAGACAGTCTCATGGTCCCACTGACCCAATATTGCTTAGTTCAGTCTCCACTGCTGGCAGATCCAGCTTTCTCCCCCCTCCCTCAAGAGTGGGTCAGGTGTTCCTCTAAGGGAAGTGGGATCCAAGGAGTCAGTCCAGGGTGTTTCTGATCCCAAGCTGTTCAGTGGTTGTGGTTTGCACAAAAACTTTTCATGTTTTTGCAACACAGTTTTGCATTCTATTTTGAACTGTATTGTGATTTCTTAATACTGTTCTTTATAGCCTTTGCAATGAATGTCTTTATTATCTGTTCCCATTGATAGGAACAGGACAGTGTCTGACTGGTGTTAGGGATATTTTCATTTACACTCTGGCAACAGCATCAAGTTATTTTTAATGCATAAGAGATGTAAAGTATTAGGGCTAATGTTGTCTAATAGGCAATGTTTCTTAACAAGAGATACGATCAATGGAAAAGAATGATCATTACACTTTACTTTTATTTTTTTCCTAAATTCTTGTTTTTTCCTTCTTTATTTTGTATTTATCAAAAAAAAGACCAGTAAAATAAATTTAAAATGCGGAAAAGTTAACAATAACTATAAAGAGGATAAGAATCATAAGCATGGCTTATCAAGGGTGGTAATGCAAATAAGATTGCTACACATATATTTACTTTGTGTTCAGCTTTCCCTCTGAATTTTTTTTTCATCCCTGTATATCCTTATTCAAGGTCCCTTCCCCCTCCCACCACATCTGGTCATTTTTCTTCCCTAAATTCTTAAATTTCCCTTCAGTATACACCATAGCTCTTTTGTAGGCAGCCCAGATACCTTTAAGATAAATCCATCTAGCTACAAGAGGGCAGAGGATGCTAAAGTTTGCTGCTAATGCTAATAACCAGTAACCACTAAAGCTCTAACTATGGAGATAGCTCTTGGCATTTATTTATTCTCTTGCCAAGTCTGTACTAACACATTCATTAATGGGTAAAAATGTGATGAATATGAATGTGTCATCTTCTTTAAATGGTGAAAATCTGAGCATTTACCATGAACTTTGAACTATGTATGGTCCCGAAACTACCAAAGCAGGGTTAGCAAGCAACCAAGCATGCTCAGACTGCCTCTGAATTCTAGCTCTGCTACTGTCTGGCTTAATGATTTTGATACCTGGTATTACTTCATTATCTTTAGTTTTCAAGATATAGGTTTGAAAATAAAACTCATTTTATAGAATTTTTGTGAGAATTAAATGAACTCCCAAGTATATTCACCAAACAACTACTTTTAAAATCTTGAACTACTTATTTCCTATGTCCCAGCAGCCTCTGACATTTAAACTATGTCTATTACCTTAGGGGATAGAAGTACTGAAAAATATGAATTTTTATTCATATTTATAAACTTATCATATCATAAACTTATAAGTTTAAATAATGCAAGACTGCCAAGGCATCCTATCCTAAAGGAATCATTGTATATAAGTTCAGTATGTTCTCACACTGAATAAAAGCCCAAACCCCAACAGATTTTGTAAGTGGCCAAATAAAATATTCATTCTCCACTGTCACACAAAGTAAAGCAGGAGAGAAAGTGCTTGGAATATTAATGGAGATGATATGATAATGAAAATGTCAATGTCATAAACTCTTGTTGGAGAGACTTCAAAGAGCATACTTCAGAACCCCAGGAGGATCACTGCTGTCAAATCAACACAAATATGTCCCAAGTGAACAACTGTCCTTGGCTGTTTCACTTACCTTTATCATAGACTTGCCAATATTTTTCATTGGTAAACAATTCATTAAATGACATTTTGGATTTGTAATTTTATTACCTCTCAATACTTTTTAAAAAAAATTTGCTTCCATTCCAGTGAACACAATGAGCATTGTTCACTTAAATAACTAAAATTTAATTAGAAGCACAGCACTGGAGACAAAAGTCAATGTCACTTTTGAAAGGAAGGAATTACCTTCATGAGAAATCTCCTTCCAAGGATTGGGTGGATACATGAAAGCTGCATTCTGGATCTGATCATGGATGTCTTCATCTTCATTAAAAGGGAAGGTGCCACTGAGGCTCACATAGATGATGACCCCAACAGACCACATGTCTAGAGATCGATTATAGCCCTTGTTCCTCAGAACCTCAGGTGCCAGGTAGGCTGGAGTACCCACCACTGACCTCCGGAAAGACTTCTCTCCAATGATCCGGGCAAAACCAAAATCACAAAGTTTCACCTGTTGACAGTAAGAATATGCTGAAACAGTGAGTTTGGGTTTTCATTAGCTCAGCTCTGCCAGAGGTATTCAGAAATACTTTATATACACAATAACAATTACTCCTGGTAAAGAAATGCTACTTTCTATCTTCTATTTTTAAAGACAGTAGTTTATGTCACAAGCCAAAACCGGTTTTTCATTCATGAAAGTATCTTGTCAACCTTTTCCTTCCCATCTCAATATCAAAAGATAAATATAAAAAATGTATGGTCAGTTCAGTGTCGGTCACTAGGTAGAAAAACACTGGTAATGATAACCTTATCTGAGGGGCTTATTTTTATTGAAGAATAAGTAGGAAGAGGATTCACAGAATCCAAGATAACTATCAAAGTTAACTCTGTGTGTGTCAGCAGGTGGAACCTGAAGGTGTTAACATGGCAAGAATAGACACTCGCCCTGGTCAAATACTACAGTACTACAGACTTAAGGCCCCTAGAAAGAAGTTCAGCGTTTTACTATTCCTGTGTGTAGGAGAGGGAAACTTGCCCTTGTCCCCAGCCTCAGAAAGCAGGAAGCATCCGGGGGATCCTAAGGTATTCTCAGTGTCAATGTCATGTTTTTCACACAGGCTGGGACCACCTTCTTTGAAGAAGCCCCGCAACAGAAGTGATCCACACAGAGTGATCCAGAAACATAAGGCAACAAGGGGGATAAAATGCTCAGGGAAGACTTCAAACAAATTCAAAATTCAGGGCTTAAGGGTGTGGGGGGGAGGAGGCGGGATGAAGCCAGCAAGGCTGTCAAGCTGGCTTTCTGCTGACAGTGGCCTTTGTACTTGCCTGAGGAAAAGGATCCGCTGATGCCAGTAACACATTTTCTGGCTTGAGGTCACAGTGAACAATGTTTTTGAAATGAAGATGTCGCAAAGCCACTAGTATCTATAAAGAAGAAAATCATCAAAAATAACTTCATTTAAATATATTACTAATTCATTTCAAGATCTATAACTAATTTTAAGATATTACTAAAATGAACGGGAGCATCAATTTGAAAGGCCAGGAGAAACCCCACAATGACCAGTCCAGGGTCTTTATGTTCAACACATTCAAAGAGACTACAATTAACAAACAGGTTGCTAAAGAAAATTCCATGGAAGAAATAGCATATTCCTCAATGGTATTATATAGCAACAAGCACAGGTGTAGACAAAGAAACTTACCACACAGCACAGAAGCACTGTCTTCAATATCTGCATTGAAACAGGACTAAGCCACTGTACTATTAAAATTTCAAGAATGGCTTTAATGTGTGGGTCAGCTTCTATGCTACTAATTTTGTACACAGGACTCTGAATGACGTAAATATAAGGAAGAAGCTATATTCTGCCCTTGCTATCTTTTCTAGTGGTAGTTTATTTTGGAAGCACAGACCAATCATCAAGGCTGGAGAGCTGAAGTTAAACAGTGATAACATCTGATATTGAATACTATTTTTTCTGCATCTAATTGATTTCTTACCTGAGTAATTAAAAACTTCGTTATGTGTTCTGGCAACCTGCCCTTTTCACTTGACAAGATCATCTCCAGCATGTCTCCATGGAGTTTCTCCATAACAACAAACACTCTTTCAGGCGTCTCAAACATACACTCCAAATTTACAACACCAGGGTGATGAAGGTTCTATTAAAGATAAATAAAGCACTTGAAGAAAATGAGTTTTTTGATACTGTTTGGCAAGCTCACTGATTACATGAAACTGTTGAAGCTTAAAGCTTGGAGAAACCCACACTTAAGAATCTTAACACTTCCAGATTCCACATGTGCCGCCTTATATTTTTGAAATTCTAAATGTTTCCAAAAACTATATCTTTTATTTTCTATGCATAGTGAAGTTATTTCTATACTGAAAAAAAACTACATTCTAGCACAGTGAATTGCTAATTAGGTTTTAAGGTTTTAATTAGAATACCATATTGAGATATGTATAATTTCTTAGGATCATCTCCAATATTAAGCATATTGTCTTTAAAAACCATACTAGGGCTTCTTTACACAATTTATATTTGATGCAAAAGAGATGAAATTCATACACGGAGTACACATGACTAACTGAAGGGGCCTGGCAACCCAAATCTGCCAGAGTGACGCTGCTTCTAAAGCTGCTGTAGAAGGCAGAAACTGCTACCCAGAGTGAAGATCACTGTGAACAAGATGAACTATCATGGAGCTCCTGGTTGCTCAGGATGCTACACTGTGCAGGGGTCCTTTATGATTCCTAAAAATTCCATGAATATTTACACAATAGAGGAATGGCTAGCCATGGAAGGCCACATTGTTTAGCTGTCACATATAATTTCTCTGAGCATTATGTTATTCCCTTCTTTGTTGTTTAAATTTCACTGTTGTTCTGGGTCAAAAAACGCTTTTAGTCATTTGACCTTTATTTATTTTACTTTTTTTTGTGCAAAGCAACTAAATCCTAACAGCATAAAACACTGACATATTTTACCTGTATTTCAGTGAGAAACAGTAACAACATCAACATAAAACACTATGAGCAAAAAATAACTCTAACCTCCCAGAAAAAAAAAAAAAACAAAAATAATAAGAAACAATCATAGCCGAAGCAAGGATCTCAGGATGGTTCTGCTAAATTTCTGATTCTTTCGGGCCAGTTCTATGAGGAAAGCTGCAAAGTACACCATGGGATTTGAGCATATGACTAACTAGGTCCTTTCCTCTATTCCATCTCACTGCATATCTGCTGCAGCTTCTGGAGAGCCGGGATGGTTTGAGTATCAAAGCCTCCATCCTAGTGAGAAACAGGTATGATGGATAAGAAAGGAAAGAGCAACAGAAACATACTCTGCTACCTAAATGATCTGAATACATGTGACAATCTTCAAGCATCTCTGCCTATGTCTCAAGCCTGTGAGCTATTAGTGGTTTAAAAGACTATTCATTAATAGATTCTTTTCTCCTTTTCCCTACTAAAAAACATGGTATTTGCATATGGGGGTGGGGCTTAGTATATGCTACATAATCCAGGAACGTTCCCTAAATGTCTTAGGCAAAAATGTGAAACAGATTACTAGGTTTTCCCCCCCTGTGATCTATTTTGTGGCATGTTCCTTGCAAACTCAGTACTCTACAAATGTCTAAAATTAGGTATATTTACAAAAAGACTAAGTGGAATTTTTTGCTATTTTCCCACACAGGATATTTTGTATAAACATACAGATTTAAAAAGAAGAATATTCAACACAGTATCCAAGTAAAGGCCATATATACCCAACTGAAAAGACATTTTAGAGATATAAACTCATGCTTTTGCTGACCTTGGCTCTTCTTGTGCCACAGCCTACTGCTTCATAATTTTTCTAAGGAATGCACTGAGTGACAGCTGAAAATCTTCTCAAAAGTAAAGACTTTCTTTTGAACAACTGATAATAATTTTGTTTGGAGACAGGGTCTTATGCTATGTTCTAGCCTGGCTATGTAGCTCTGGCTTCCTTTGAATTCATTACTGTCCTCCTGCCTCAATCTCCTGAGTCATAGGATTATAGGTGTGAGCTACCATGTCTAGTTATTTTTTAAAAATAATGTTATAATATATGGTTGAGACGAGGTCATTCTTCCTCATGGATTGGTTTTATTCTTGTCCTACTGAGACAAGTGATCAAACCTTTTACACCTAACAAGAAAAATTGTATATAAAAGATTAGGTCTACCTTATTTATCCCAACTCCTAGATTATACTCTTTGAAATATTTCTTTAGCCTGGAGAATATGATATTTAAAAACTAAAAATAGGGAAAAATCAGTCTTTTATCTAACTCCTGGTTGACATGTAAATTTTAATCATGTAGCACATGGCAAATATTAATACCTAGAGATATTTCACTAATTCATGTAACATGACCACTGTTATAATATAAATATAAAAACATGAATAGAAGTGGGGTGGTGGTGGTGGTACAGGCCTTAAATCTCAGCACTCAGAGGCAGAGACAGACAGATCTCTTGAGTTTGAGGACAGCCTGATCTACAGAGTGAGTTCTAGGGTAGCCAGAGTTACACAGAGAAACACTGTCTTAAAAAACAAAACAAAACAAAAACAAAAAACAAAAGAAGACAAACAAACAAAAAACCCCAAACAAACAAAACTATGAGTAGATCTGAAACATTCTTTCTGATGTCCCAGGTAATTGAATTTGAGAAATTACTAACATTGCAGCCACCAGTACACTACAAGATCCCACAACTTAACGAGAATCTTTGCTCATTTCTAAAGCTTACAGCAGGAATTCAGATCATACGTTTCACAGCAGAGCAAGATTCTGCAGGACTCTGACCATCTGTTTGCTGGATTTCAGTAACTTAATTTTCAGGAAATGAAACATTTGGTCAAGCACAGGAAAAATGGTGCACTTTCACACATTGCAGACTGATGACATATATATGAAGGGAATGTAAGCTTTTTCAAAAGCTGAAAGGAAATATCATTCAGAGATCAAGACAAAATCTACTTGACTCAAGGTTCTTAGAAAGATACTCAAGCAATGAGAAAAAACTAGTTACTGGAAGCAAAACATTTTATTAGGATATAAATTAATTAAGCTGTACCTTGATTTCCATATATGTGCTAAGTTATACATGCATTTGCTTGCACAGTGCTATATCACCACTCATTCTTTAATGCTATCAAAGTTGCTTTATTTGATAACTGGGGTGGAGAATTTATGCCTAGTGTTAAGTTGTGATAAGCTATCACTACCATATTTTCATCTTTTTTTTGTAGGCTAGTATACTCAAATATATAAGGGGCAAAAAAAGAGAGAAAATATTAGATTAAACTTATCATCCAATATTTTAGGAGCAAAGCAGCTTTGACATAAGAAATTCCAATTACTGTTTCATCACAAGGCTATTTGACTTATCTAATAATACTGCAACAGAAAAAAACTAAAACAAGAAAATCAGAATTCAAAACAGCAGGAAGAATTGAAGGAGGGCTATCCTACCACATAGAAGTGCACAGGAGTAATAGCCACTTCTCAAGATTGAAAACTCTTCTCAAGATTGAGAAAAGCAAAGAATTATTCTATTTTCCAGTTGTGAACTCTTACAATTTCTGCTGTACTTAGTGATCATAATTACCTAATGCTTTATGAAAGGAAAATAACTTACAATGCCTTGATAGATATGGGAAAATCAGCTTGTTGGAAAAACAGAAAACATGTTGTTAAAAATGGTATCCATATTAATTGGAAACTTTCTTGATTCCCAGAGTCTTACAACCATCTGTCTTTTGGTTTATATATTTAATGAAAAATTTCCAGCAATGAAACAGTGTCTGAATACAAAAATTTATTTTCTTTTTGTTCAAGGAATTCCTGAGACCCAAGGGCTGACTTGTTTCCTCTCTCTGAACAGCACTCACACTGTACTTTACAACTCAATGGTCTACTCCTTCTCTCAAAGGCTCCCCCAGCCTTTCACTTCATCACTGTGCGAAGGTTTGGACTCATAGCTTTCTTTAATCAATTGCTGCAGCCTCCTAATGAATCTTGCCTTGAGACTGTTTTCTTTCAAGGTAATTATTAAAAAAGATGCTACTAAAATCTTCCAAAGGTGACTCTGGCTTACAAACCAGTCACCACTGGCTTCAAGAAGAGATACTTCCTTTCAGCAAGGCATAGGAAACCCATTATTACCTGTCCATTTTCATACTCATGCGCAAACATTTCTCTATTTTCTGTTCTTCTTCTACATAGCTACTTGTCTCTGTCTATACACTAAAAAGCATTTTCGTATCAAGCCACACATCCTCTTTTCCTGGCTTACTTACCTATTGCTCCCTTATCCTGAATGAGATAGTTGTTTTGTTGGAAAGTTTTCATTGACCCTTGATTTAAGTTGGAATCCTCAATACAACCTTTAGTACAATATTCTCTCACAACACTTATATTACATTGCTATTAATTTTATTTCTCTACCAATAAGACAGCAATCTCCTTAGTGTCTATATTTAATCTACTGAATTCTCTTTCTAGTGCCTGGGATATTTCAAGTGCTCAACATACATTCATTAAATGTTATTGAAACATAAACTTCTGCATCATCTGACTTTTTATTAACTAAATAATACTCTTGAATGTCTATAAAATTGAATATATTTTATGAAACTGAGGAATTATGATGTAATAATTTTATTTATAATAATATATATATCTTTAATATGTTTTGAGGATATATTTGCATTAAATATAGTATTTACTTCTCTTTTTAAAACTTACAACATATGGATTTTCATTGTAAGATTGAATTGTGGGTAAGAAACCTCAGGATTCATATGATAAAATACTATGATTTTAGCTAGCATCTTTTAGAATAACAAATACCAATTATATGGAGTCAAATATTAGAAATGCTATCACCAATATAAGTTCCAAAGTGATTTTCCTCTAACAAGGATATGACCAAAACAGTACCATTCACTTTCATTGAGGTCAGCCCTCAAAATACAGCAGCTTTGACACCTATTTGAACAATTTCACCATCTTTCTTAGAAACAAACCCATGGTTTTCCTCTCATATAGATGATTTGTACTGTTCCATGTATTTGTCTCATAAAGAGTTGTCAATTAACATTATTTTTAAAAGCATTAGACAGTGATCAGAAAGAGACCAGGAAATCAGCAGCTGAAGGACAGGACTTTCCTCTATGAGACACTCTCCCATCATGACCATTTTCCCCTACATGATTCACAATCTCATTATTTTCCAGAGGATGAAATATGGAAAATTGAAGCAGGCTATAATGATTGTAGTACTTGTTCCTTTTAGGAACAGGTTTCAACTCCTTTACTTTTTTTAGGTTTCTGTTTTAACTCAGAATAGACATGACTACACATGCATCCGCTAGACCTGGAGCACAATTTCTAGATCAGGTTCTCTGGAGGCAGTCCCCCTGAGTTTGGTTTTCTGCTCTTATCACTTCTTGGCTCCTGATGTACATGAGTTAGACTCTGTTGTGTCTATGTCTCTCTTTGTACAATGTGTTGGCCATATATGCAATAACCAAACTGTATTACTCAGTAAACTGTGCCTGGCATATAGAAGAGCTGGTTACTACAGGGTACATCTGACAGTGGAAAAGAATTCGCCAATAATTTCATCTTTAGTTTACTGAAAGAACATCAATGGTGCAGAGAAGGAGTCTTCCTTTTGACTTGCCAAAAGGCTGCACCGGGTTAATAACTAATGTCATAGTTTTGCCCTTCATCTTTGACATCTCTTCATCATCCTTCTTGCTGCTGGTACATATTAGAAGCAACATGAATCATGACCTCAGAGCTCTGTGGGTCCAAAGTATGATAAACTCCTCTGTTTTCTCTGCTATGTTTTCCTGGGCAGAAATGAAGTTGTTGGGAAACTACTCTCCTACTTGGAGGCTCTGAGGGGGAATTGGCTTCTTAGTTTATTCTGGTTGTTGATTCGGGGCTGGAGAGATGATGGCACCTATTCCTCCTTATAAGCTGTAGGCCAGGAGGCCCCTGACCATCTGACTTGCTCAATTTCCTTAGCCTCATCTTCTACCACACACTCTATCTTGAAGTTTCACATTCTAAAACACCCAGTAGTATTTTGCTTTCTTCTCTGCTTCCAGCTACAGGTGGTACTTTACTTTTAAGAACTCATAAGTTAGTTCAGGCTAACTAACAGAAGCTAGCCATCTTATTTTATGGTCTCTGTATTAGCTGCCTTTCTACTGCTGTTAACTATGATCACATAACTTACAGAAAGAAGTATTTATTTTAGGTTTACAGTTTCAGTGAAATAACAGGCCACTGCCGTCATGACAGGGAAGCATGGCAGCAAGCATATGGTGCTCCAGGTACCTAAGAGTTCACATTTCAAACTACAAACAGCAAGCAGAGAGAGAAAACTGGAATGGCAAGTGTTGTTAAACTCCCAAAGCCACCCTCAGAGATGTTCTTCCTCCAGTAAGGCTATACTTCCTAAGCCTCCTATGGTGGTTTGAAAGAAAACGTCCCCACCAAGGGGGTGGCACTTTTAGGAGTGTGACCTTGTTGGAAGTAGATTGTCACTGTGGGGGTGTGGGGTGGGGAGCTGCTCAAGATTCCCTCAGTGTGACTCTTAGTTGACTTCCTGTTGCTTACAAGATGTAGAATTCTCAGCTCCAACACCATGTCTGCCTGCTTCCCTTCCTGACCATACTGGATTGAAATTCGGAAAGTGTAAGTAAGCCGCACCCACTAAATGTTTTCTTTATAAAACATTTTGCCATGGTTATGTCTTTTCACAGCAATAAAAACCCAACAAGACACCCTTGTAACTGGGGATTAAGTATTCAAATGTCAGAATTATGGGGTTTATCTTATCCCAAATTCCACATTCTGCTCCTTGGTCTTCACAGGCTCAAGGCCATATCATGCTTCAAAACTATACTTAGTTATATTCCAGATGTCTCCATAGTCTTTTAGTCTCAATACTACTAAAAAGTTTAGTCTCTCTTGGGTTCAAAGTAATCTTTTAATTGTAACCAGTATAATAGCAAAAAGAAAATACATACTCCCAACATTCAATGACACATAGACTATACATTACCATTCTAAAATGGAGGAACAGGGACAGGATGAGGAAATATAGGACCAAAACTCAGCAAACACCAAATGCTTGAACTGCATGTCTCATGGCCCCACTCGCCAGCTTGGGTGCTTATAAGGCATATTTCCCTCTTGGGCTGGCTACAGCTCCCATGTTTCATGGCCCTGGTACCTCAAACATCTTAGGGTCTCTAGTGAGACACAAGCTTTACTTTTATACCTTCACACAATGGCCTCTCAGGTTCTCCATGTGTCATGCCTGGTCTCAGTGGTCCTTGGAAACTGTAGAGGAAGATTCCATAACCCCTATTCTAGTGTATCCTTCATGACTGTAAATCCTGCAACACTTGGACATGAATGGCACTGCAAACTTTGGCTGCTAGCTTAGAATGGACTCTGACACTACTTAGTCACATCTGCAGAGCTTTTGCTTGTTGTTCTTTTCTAGGAACAGAAGGTTCCTTAGGCCTTTTCTCAAGTTGGAAGCTTAGCTGGATGCAGTCTTGGCCTGAGGGCACTGCTTCCTTAATTTCAATTCACATCTGGCCTCTAATTAATACCTTTATCTAGTTAAGCACAAGCCTTGGCTCCAATATTACATATCCTGGTTCTCCTATTCTATTCAAAATGTACATTTTATATTTTTTTGCTTCATTTTTCATCTTCATAGTAGACCTGCATAAGAATGATTACTAATAACTACCAAAGATACTCATTATTAGATCGTCCCAAAATCTTCTCTGTCAAAGAAATTGGTCCATTACTTTTAAAATTAGCCTCCAGCAAGTTCTTAGGATAAAGTCAGAAAGCAGCTTCATTCTTTTCCAAAATATACCAAGAGTGGTCTCCAGTCCTGATGCTAACATTATTCCCTTCCAAACCCTCTTGACTGGGACTATACTGCAGAACTCTTACCATTGCTGTTTTCCAGTTTCCTACTAAGATGGCTCATTAAGCCCTCCTTACAACACTCAATCACTTCTTCAGTCCAAATTTCCAAACTCTTACACATTCCTCCAGAAAACATGATGAGGTCTGTCACAGGAATATCCCAATCCACTTTGTGGTACCAAATTGCCTTAGGTTACTTTTCTATTGCTGTGATAAGTCACCACAACAACTTATAAAAGGGTTTATTTTGGGCTTACAGTTTCATAGGGATAAGGGTCCATCATTATCATAGCAGGTGAGTCTGGCAGCAGGCAGGCAGCAGGAACAGCTGAGGCCTCACACAGTGAGCACATGCCAAGAGAGAGACACATGAAATGGCAAGTCTTTAAACTCTCGTAGTATGACCCCCAATGAAATACTTCTTCTAGCAAGGCCCCACTTAAGTAGAATAAGCTACAAAAGGCCAATTATTAGATACTAGTTTATTGCTTATTATTAGTTATTTACTTAAAACACTGCTTATACTGCCAATTTGTCAAGTATGGCTCCACTTGTTACCTGCAGCAGAATGAGATGGAAAAATGGTTAAAACAACCTGTTGACTGCTATGTATCCTTCTACAAAATCTTGCTTGCTTGCTTGACCCACTTTGTGGATTTAGTGTACAAAATGAGAATGCAAACGAGACCTGACATTGAGGCCTTTCAGGAACTGTCCTGGCTTTGGTCCAGCATTTTCATCTCCTCTTTTCCATTCTCATGGGTGTTGGGGTGCTTATTAACCCTCAGCAATACCCATAAGCATTTCCCCAAAGTGTCACTAATTGGGGACCAAGTATTCAAATGGCAGAGTCTATAGAGAGATGTGTAATTAAAACCATCAGTATTTAACCTTCATTGCACCTATGGAGTCCCTCTTGCCATAAAAATAGCATATTGACAATTTCTGGGCTTAAGGCAGATACACACACACACACACACACACACACACACACACACACACACACACACACATCCCTTTAGAGGAATATTCTGCCTAAAACATACAAAACCACCATTATTTGTTCAGTCTGCCAAATTCCTCATTATTTTTTTTAGAAAAATGAGATCTTTGACTTTAAAAACAAAGGAAAATAGTGTACAAACATATCAAATAAATATTACTTATTGTAATATTTGTAAATGAACTCAGTCAAACACTGAAAAGTGGAGTGAGAATTATAAAGAACTCCATACATCATTGGATTGTAACCATTATTAATATTTTGCCAGTCATGACACATCTACTTTTCATCATCCTTTTTGTTCTGATATATCTTCTTATGGAAATCAATAACATTTTTGAACAATGTATGTTGTATGCACTGGGCTTGACATGACAGGCATCTTGACTTATAAATAATTTGACTCCCTAGAGTAACTCTACTCAGTTTTCTTGCTAGTTTCTCAGAATTCTAAAAATAAGCAAGTTTACTAGAGTGTTACATGGAGTTCTTAAACTGGATCCCATACTAATAATGTGCCCTTTAGACATCTTAAGAAGATAAGTCTATTATTCTTTGCATGAAGTCACTTTTGTCCAGACCACTGTAGGTGAACCTACTTCTGAATGTAGTACAGGGATCTATGTGATGTTGTTGTCACCAAGGAAAGCATTTCACTCACTATGCCACTACCCATCATGTTTTGTATGCTTGAATTTGTCTGCAGCTTTGTTTTCAGCCCTAAGGCTACTTGGAATTGTCCTCACATAAAAGACCAGGATATTACAGAAAACTGGTAAGCCTACTCAGCAGCAGAGGGAAAAGAAAAATAACTAGTGGGAAATGCCAGATTGGTCATGTAACTCTATATCAGGAGAGTGGTCCCTTTGTGAAATGTTACAGCCTATCATGTGAACATTATAAAAATTGACTGGATTTTGAGAAGCCTATTTCTGACTTTTGTTTACTACATATTAGTAAGAAACAATAACATCTCATTACTGCTGTAGGCACTGCAGTTGGCTATGAGAACTAGCTGAATAATTAAGGCTACTATGATCAGGAGAGTAAATGGAAGAGATCTCTATCATCTAGCTTTATGAGCCTCTAATTGAGACTCTGTAAAACTGGACCCTAAGCTGCTTCTGTCCTGTAGTTTGAGAAAATTTCAAAGAAACAGGTGTGAGCTATTATTTTGAGATCAAAATGAGATGAAGACAACTGGAATTCTTGGGATGCAGAGAGTAAAGAACAGTCTGAGCTCTAGGTGGTAGAGCACAGGTCTCTCCTGCTGGTGAACTTGAATTTTTGATCCTATGAATATCCTCTTGCAGACAGTGTGCCCTGCAGCTGCTCAGAATGACACTCTTTCAGTTGCTAAGTACTGTAGAAGCTAGCAAACTTTCCAATGACATTATAAGTGCCTAGAAAGTGAAGCTTTGGGTGGGAACAGGGAGCCAAGAAAATGAATAGGATTACATCTCCCCTCAACTTTAGCACCTCCGAAATACCCAGAGATAAGGGAACTATACTTACATATACTAGATCTTCTTGGCTATAAGAACCAAGTCCAACACAGATGATCTGGCAAGGCAGAAGACTCCATGGAAAAGTGTATAGGAATCCCAGATTATTCAGCTTAAATGAGAGCATTTAAGAAGTCATTCAGGAAATTCAGACCCCTGTCTAGAACAGAGTCAGAGGTGAGCAGATTCTGACACCTGGACCATTCATTCTGAGAGTCCATCTCCAGGACTGGGGTCAATCCCTAGGGTCTGATCTCTGATATCAGACTCTCTCTAGCAGACAGAAGCTAGAATTTAGCTGTAAGGGGCTCCTTCAGCAACCCCTAAAAGAAGGAACCTTGAAGGGCTGAGCCTGGCCTCCAGAGCAACTGTGTCATCAGAGAGGGATTGAGTCTTTGAAATTCAGACCCCTGTCCAGAGCAGAAACAGAGATAGAACACACCCCTGTTCAGAAGAGACAGGAGACACACAAGCCCTCTTACAGCAACTGACTAGGAGCTGACTAACTGTGAACCACTGAAGCCATGGGCAAATGCCAGTGCAAAAATACATATAACAATGTAAAGAACAACAAGGCAACAACAGAAGAAACTGGTGGCTCTACAACTAAAAGATCTGAACAGAGCAATGAAGAGGAAATGGAAGAAAAAAACACCAAAAAAACCTTTATGAAGATTATTGAAGCCTTCAAGGAAAATATAAAAAATTTCCTTAAAGAAATAGAAGAAAATACAAACAAAAAATTGGAAGAGATGAACAAATCCTTGAAAGAAACCAAGAAAAGGTAAACCAAAAAAATGAAAGAAACATTCCAGGAACTCAAAACTGAAATAGAAGCAATAAAAAGGCACAAAATGAGGCAAAGATGAAAATAGAAAACCTGAAGAAAAAAAGCTGGAACTACAGATACAAGCATAACAAATAGAATCCAAGAGATGGAAGATAGAATCTCTGGAGTGGAAGATTCAGTAGTGGAAATAGATCCATCAGTCAAAGAAAATACTAAAACAAAAAAGCAATAACACAAAATGTTCAGGAAATTTGGGACACCATGAAAAGGCCTAACCTGAGAATAATAGGAATAGAAGAAGGGGAAGATTACTAGCTCAAAGGCACAGATAATGTATTCAATAAAATCATAGAAGAAAACTTTCCCAACTTAAAGAAGAAAATGCCTATAAAGACACAAGAAGCGTACAGAAAACCAGATAGATATAAGCCAAAAAATGTCTGCTTGCCACATAATAATCAAGCCACAAAACATACAGAACAAAGGAAAATTTTAAGAGCTGCAAAAGAAAAGGGCCAACTTACCTATAAAGGTAGCTCTATCACAATAACTCCTGACTATTCAATGGAAATGATGAAAGCAGGAAGGTCTTGGTCAGAAGTTATATAGACACTAAAAAAGTATGGCTCCCAACCTAGACTACTATACCCAGCAAAATTATCAATCACCATAGATGGAGTAAAAGGATATTCCATGGCAAAGTCAGACTGAAACAATACCTATCTACCAATCCGGCCCTCCAGAAAGCATTAGAGGAAAAACTCCAATCTAAGGATTCCTGATATACCCATGAAACCACAAACAATCAATAATCCCAGAGAAGAAAAGCCCAGAGAAAGTAAATACATACAAGCTACCACCAAAAATAACAGGAAATATCTATCAGTGGTCACTAATTTCCTTAATATCAATAGACTCAATTCACCTATAAAAAGACACACACTAACAAGATGGATACAAAAACAGAAGTCATCCATCTCCTGCGTACAAGAAACATACCTCAATCTTAAAGACAGACACAGGTTCAGAGTAAAAGACTAGGAAAAGATTTTCCAATCAAATATCCCTAAGAAACAAGCTGGGGTTGCCATCCTAATATCAAACATAGTAGATTTTAAACTAAAATAAATTAAAAGAGATCAAGATGGACATTACTTATTCATTGCAGGAAAAATTAGTCAAGAGGAGATATCAATCCTAAATATTTATGCCCCTAATATAAGGGCAGCTACCTATGTAAAAGAAACACTATTAAAGCTCAAACCCCACATCAACTCTCACACCCTAATAGTGGGAGACTTCAATATCCCACGTTCACCCTTGGACAGGTCAACCAGACAGAGACTCAACAGAGAATTAAGGAGTCAAACAGAGGTTATGATGCAAATAATGGATTTAATAGATATTTACAGAAGTTTCCACTCAAAGGCAAAGGAATATACATATTTCTCAGCACCACATGAAACTTTCTCTAAAATTGACCACATAATAAGTCATAAAGCAAATATCAGTAGATACAAAAAATGGAAATAATCCCTTGTATCCTATCTGACCACCAGGGCCAAAAGTTAGAGTTCAATAACATCAAAAAAAAATCACAAAAAGCTTACCAACTCATGGAAACTAAACATCACACAACTGAACCACCTCTGGGTCAAGGGAGAAATTAAGAAAGAAACCACAGTCTTCCTAGAATTGAATGAACATGAATCCACAACTTACCCAAACTTGTGAGACACAATGAAAGCAGTCTTAAGGGGAAAATTCATAGCACTAGATGCCTATATGAAAAACCTACAGAAAACCCACACTAGAAAACTAACAGCACAAATGAAAAAATTAGAAGCAAACTCACCTAGAAGGAGTAGATGGCAGGCAATAATCAAACTTAGAGCTGAAATTAATACAATTGAAACAAAAAGAACAATACAAAGAGTCAATAAATCAAAGAGTTGATTCTTTGAGAAAGTCTACAAGATAGATAAACCCTTATCCAAACTAACCAAAAAGTAGAGAGAGAGTATCCAAATCAACAAAATCCAAAATGAGAAGGGGGACATAACAAGAGACCCCCAGGAAATCCAGAGAATCATCAGGTCATACTTTGAAAATCTATATTACACAAAATAGAAAACCTAGAAGAATTAGACAGCTTTTTGCACAGGTATCACTTACCAAAATTAAATAAAGGTCAGATTAATTACCTAAACAGACCTACAACACTAAAGGAAATTGAAGCTGTCATTAAAAATCTCCCATGTAAAAAAAAGCCCAGGTTCAGAAGGTTTCAGTGCAGAATTCTACTATACATTAAAAGAGAAATTACTACCATTACTCCTCAAACTATTTCACACAGTAGAAACTGAAGGAATATTGCCAAATTATTTTTATGAGGCCACAATTACCCTAATACCCAATCCACTCAAACATGCAACAAAGAAGAATTATAGATCAATTTCCCATATGAATATTGATGCTAAAATTCTCAACAAAATTTGGCAAACCATAAACAACAACATATAAAAAATATCATCCAACATGATCAAGTAGGCTTTATCCCAGAAATGCAGGGATGGTTCAACATAAGAAAAATCAGAAATGTCTTCCATCATATTAACAAACTAAAGAAAAAAAAACATGATCATATTTTTACATGCTGAAAAAGCTTTTGACACAATCCAACACTCCTTTATGATAAAAGTCCGTGAGAGATCAGGAATACAGGGAAAATATATAAATATAATAAAGGCAATTTACAAGAAACTGACAGCCAACATCAAACTAAATGGAGAAATATTCAAAGTAATCCCACTAAAATCTGGAATTAGACAAGGCTGTCTCCTTTCCCATTTTGTATTTAATATAGTTCTCAAAGTTTTAGGTAAAGCAATAAGAGAGTGAAAGGAGATTAAGGGGATACAAATTGGAAAAGGAGAAGTAAAACTATCATTATTTGCAGATGATATGATTGTATACATAAGTGACCCACAAACTTCTTCCAAGAAACTGCTATGGCTGATAAACACCTTCAGCAATGTAGCAGGATACAAGATTAACTGAAAGAAATCAGTAGCCTTCCTATACACTAAAGATAAAAGGACTAAAAAAGAAGTAAGAGAAACATTACCCTTTATAATAGCTGCAAATAGCATTAAATACCTTGAAGTAACTATAACCAAAGAAGTAACAGATCTGTTTGACAAAAATTTCAAATCACTGAAGAAAGAAATTGAAGAGGATATCATAAAATGGAAAGCTCTCCCATATTCCTGGATAGGTAGGATCAACATAGAAAAAATGGCAATTCTACCAAAGGCAATCTACAAATTCAATGCACTGCCCATCAAAATCCCAACACAATATTTTTTGGACCTTGAAAGAACAAGACTCAACTTCATTTGGAATAACAGGAAAGCCAGAATTGCCGAAACAGTTTTGTTCAACAAAAGACCCTCAGGAGGCATCACAATCCCCAACTTCAAGTTATACTATAGAGCTACAGTAATAAAAACAGCCTGGTACTGAATTATAAACAGACTCGCGATTCCATGGAATCAAATAGAGGATCCAGGCATTAACTCAAAAACATATGAACATCTAATTTTTGACAAAGAGGCCCAAAATATCCAGTGGAAAAGAAATGGTATCTTTAACAAATGGTGTTGGCATAGCTGGATTGTAGTGTGTAGAAAAATGCAAATAGATCCAAGCAGATCACCCTGTGCAAAACTCAAATCCAAGTGGATCAAAGACCTCAACATAAACCCAGCCACACTGAACTTGACAGAAAAGAAAGTGGGAAACACCCTTCAACTAATTGGCATATGTGACCACTTCCTAAATATAACACCAGTGGCACAGACACTAAGATCAACAATCAATAAGTGGGACCTCCTGAAACCGAGAAGCTTCTGTAAAGCCAAGGACACTGTCAATAGGACTAAATGACAGCCTATAGAATGGGAAAAGATTTTCACCAACCCTACAAGTGATAGAGGCCTGATTTCTAAAATATATATGGAACTCAAAAACTAGAGCTCAAAACCTTGAATAACCCAATTAAAAAATGGGGTTCAGAACTAAAAAGGGAATTCTCAGCAGAAGAATTATGAATGGCTCAAAGGCACTTGAAAAAGTGCTCGACATCTTTAGCTATCAGAGAAATGCAAATCAAAACCACTTTGAGATACCACCTTACAATTGTCAGATTGGCTAAAAGATACAGATGATAGCCTATGCTGGAGAGGATGTGGAGCAAGGGAACACTCCTCCATTTTTGGTGGGAGTGTAAGCTGGTTCAGCCACTCTGGAATGCAGTATGGTGGTTTCTCAGAAAGATGGCAATCAATCTCCCCAAAGACCCAGCAATATCACTACTGGGCATATACCCTAAAGATGCACATTTGCATTCCATAGCATTAGCTCAACTATGTTCATAGCAGCACTATTCGTAATAGCAAGAACCTGGAAACAATCTAGATGCCCCTCAACTGAAGAATGGATTAACAATCTGTGGTACATCTACCCAATGGAGTACTACTGAGCAGTTAGAAAAAAATGATATCTTAAAATTTGTAGGCAAATGGATGGATTTGGAGAACATTCTACTGAGAGAGGTAACACAACTCAGTAAGATAAGCCGGGGATGTCCTCAGTTATTAGTGTACTCTAAACATAAAAAGCAAAAAGCAAAGCATGTCACAGCTGGAAACCACAAACACTGAAGAGCTTGAGATCTGAAACATCTTTGACTGGCACCTTGGATGCCACTCCCTCCAGAGGAACATCTGATCTAGTCTTGATGTTGGAGTGAGTAAAGAAGAGCATACCAGCTGTAGATGCTTAAGTAAGCCACACTGGGACCTTGGCACCTCCTGTCCTTGCTGGGGAGGAGATAAATGATGTGGAGAAGAGAGAGTGACTAGAAAGGGTGCAGGGGAAGAGATCTTGAACTAGGATATACACGGATTAAAAAATATGACTTTATTCATAATAAATAAATAAATAAATAAATAAATAAATAAATAAATAAAAGAAGTCATTTATATCCTGGTGCTAGTTTTTATACCGAGACTAAAAGAAGACCTGTTTTGAATGGCATAGTCCTGTATTCTTCCTACTTAGTTGAAATGTCACAGAAAATGTATGTAGGCAAAGTCCTCATTGTTTCTTCTTTCTCAATAATCAAAAGAACATGGATTCATACATCATAATGAAGTTCTAACTTGAATATGGTCTCTAGAAAAAACATTATCAGAGCTTGGTATAGGAATTTAAACTCAAGATTTAGGTAGTACAGAGAGTACGGGAGAGGGGCACAAGATGAAACCTTAAGACCCTTACTATTTCTGGAGGGGTACTCAATATTAGCCAGTCCACCCCAAGTCTAATATACTAAGACCTGAGGATCATAATTCAGTTAGAGCAGGCTGAGATCTTGCTAACTGCTAATTGTACCTATATGGCCCTGTTTGGATGGTAAATGGGGCAAAGAGTATTTGAAGGATGATTATTGGAATGAATGGAGTTAACTGGTGTGTTATGGCATGCTGTGTGTGGGCATGACATGACTATTGCCATTTTGAACTGCCAGCAGCTGTGATTAATAGTAGGAGCCTGACACAACATTGATACTAGTAACTACAATAGAGGTGTGAAGAGGCTACAGTGGTCTATCTCTTACTATGACTTTAGGCAGTTAAGATTGCTTGAAGGAAGGCTCATAGGGTCCAACTCTTCCAAAGGCCTTTTAAATAGTTGACAGTTGCTAAAAAGACTTTTCATAGGGTACTGTCCACATGTTCCAGAAAATAAGCCTAATTAAACTCATTGGTTCCCTAAGGCAGACTTGAGTGGGATTTTATGTCTAATGCTTTATCTGTGGCAAACATATGTTTGCTCATCTCCCTGGGAAACACACACTAACTCAACAGAACAAAGTGATGCCTTTTACACTGTAGTGTTTCATGTTATCCTGGAACTAGAGAATATCATATCCTTCAGTGCACATGAGTAACTAGTTCTTTCCCTTACCTTATGGCATTTTCAGCATTTCTTTGTAATCAGTATCAGATCAGTTTTTCTTGCCTTGAGAGAGAAAGTGAAGTGTAGGAATTGCCTTAGGAATATATTCTTCAGTTCTATTAGATTTATGATATTGTGAGAACCAGTGAAGTTTAAATTCATATGTGACATAGAAGAACAAATGTAGATTTCTAACCCCGAGATGCAAGGTCTCCATTAACCATAAGTTTCCAACACGTGGAGGTTGTACCTGTGCATGATCAGATAAAGTCCAAACCTTTCCCATCTGCATAAGGCAAAGGAAAACAGGCTTTGATTCCCTCTAAGTACAGCAATGTAGTTATGTGCATGATACATGGCATGACTGTCTTTCCAGCAAGACCATGTTCTAGTGAACCTTTAGGGCTTGGGTCATAACTCTGGAAAGCAGCTGAAATTGACAGTATTTTCATTTGCCTCATAACTCTCAGATATCTGAATTGATGGAGAAGAGAACAGCTGGTTAAGCCAACTGTTACAAATCCAATGAAATACACTCACCTTACTGGATAAACTAAAGTCTTCAGAGTCACCATAATTTACTCAATATTCACGAGACTGCCATAGTTTGTGTTTCTGACAACTGTTGCAAAGGTTATTTATATCCGTGCTGTTCAAACACATACCATTCTACCAGAGATGTTGCAAACACATACAACTGACAGTGGTGGGCTCTTTGTCTGACAAGTCACACTACTGTCTGCTTTAGAAGGTACTCATAGATGGAGCCCTACTGGCCATGTATATGTTCCAGCTTAACCCCCCCCACCCCCTCACTCTCTCCTACCCTACTGCTGTCTTCAAGTTGGCAGCATGGGAAGTTTTACCATGCCTCTTAATGAAAAGAATGTACCAGACTATTTGATATTACTTTAAGATGCATTCTGGCTTGAAGGAAGTACTAATCAACACATAAGACTGTCCTTCTGATCTAGATTTTGGGGATCTACTTAAGTCTTGTTGCTACCAGGGCACACATTTAACAGAATACTCCTTAATAAACCATACTGTGTGCAATGCCAAACCTTTCTGCCTTGTATGCAAGGTACCCTTAGGTGGCATTTACATGCATGGGGCCTGGCTAATGACAGAATACTAGGCTTTATGTTTTCTTGGAAAATAGAGCAGTTCAAATGGTACAAATTAATGAACAAAAAAATCATGTGTAAAGCTAGAAACTAGTGCTCTCCTTACATTTATGGGATAGGAGATAAACTGAATGATATTAAAGTCCTGTTAAACTTATGTAATTCTTATAAAAATCCATGAGTATTCTGTCCGAATGATCTCAAGGCATCTGTCTATTATTTCTTTCTTATGCTGTTACATAAGGAAAAACCAGATAATGGGAGTATAAGGCAGGTTGCTTTTCCTTGGAAAATTTAGGAAATGAAATCTGTGCTGCAAAGGACTTTTCTCAAGGATGCCTGCAGCTATTTGCAAGACAAGTTGTTATAGCACTTCTTGAGAAGATATTATATCATAATGGCATAATTATGTTCTCTTATTGGCACCTTGCTGTGTTTTGAAGCCTTGGCTATGAGACTGGTGCTTGTACTTAGAGGAAAGCAGGCCAGCCTGCATGCTGGACAGTTAAAGGCCTCTTGACTGGATGACATCTGTAGGTGTTGCATGTGCATATGGTTCTGTTTTGTAACACATTGGAAAGAGTATGATTCAGTTCCCATTTCACTTGTGACCTTTAAGGGCTTACATATTTAGAAAATTTCAAATGAAAAATATTTGAGACTCACATTGATATTATCTTAGGATAAAGTAAAGCTAACATACATTAGAAAATATATAATCACAGCAGTACTTAGGCAAGACTAGATATAATAACTGACATGCCCTTCACATGCACAAGTGTGGCTGTCTTATTTTTACACCAGCTTGGGATAATACAGTTCACACTGAATTACATACTAGTCTAGGCTAAAACCACAGATACAGACAAACACACACACACACACATACAGTTGAACACTTCCATATTTTCCTTTCTATGTGGTATGTGTGTACATGAGTGTGGATGCACACATGTCATATGTGGAAGTTAAAGTAACACTCATATCAGTGCTTACTTCACACCTTGTTTGACAAAGGGTCTTTTGTGTGTGTGGTGGGGAGTTTCTTGGGGGGTAGGTATATATGTCAGGCTAGCTGGTCCATGAGTTCCCATAGATTCTATTGTCTTGGCCTCTCATCATAGTCATGCAGGGACAATAAATACACGGCACTATTTCTGGTTTTATGTGTAACAGTACTCTAGATCCATTGAGTTAGCCAAAGTACTTCTATTAACTGATAATGGGGATAGACATGCTTTAGTCTGGCATCAAGAAGGGGCATGGATTTGGGGAACTTATCTTATGATTAATAGTCCAGGGTTTTGTATATACTTTCGTGAAATCTGCTATAACTCCCTTGATTTTATTGTGTGAAACTAGATCAGTAGCAACGTTAGGGATGGGTGAGGGGAACAAAGTCAATATGTGTTTAGTAAAAAGACTAGTAAAAAATCTTCTCATTCATATACATATCCTTTAACATGCCCAGACACTACTCAGTCATTCTCAGGTTCACCAAGTCTGGAATGCTTCCATCAAGCTTTAGAATTCAAAGTTACTACTGACATGTAGTAAATATAATGATTTTTCTTTTATTCTTACAAAAGGAGAGACAGCTAAGTGCAAACAGAAGCCAATATGCTGAGAAGAAACAGAAGCAAACCCTGGCATCCTTCAAGTTGTAGGCTCTTTCATGACTTTTCAATGTACAGGATAGTATAAGATGTCATGTTCTCTACTCATCATAAGGAGAAAAACATCATGGACATAACAAAATATTTATAAAGATGCATTTTTATCAAAAAAGGTTTTCTTCTAAATATATCCAGAGTTTCCAAAACTTAATAATACAAACAAATCCTGAGATAAAAATTCAGCCATGATTTGACACCTCACAAAATATACAGACAGAAAAATTTATATTAAAAGAATCTATCTCTATACCACATATCAAGGAAATTCAAATTAAGCAACATATTGGTGTGGTGGAAATGCTCTCTGTATGTTGTAAATAAAGAACTGGTTTGGCCTACGTAGAGCATCGCAGAAGTGAGTGGAGGATCAGAGCACAGGCAGGTAGAAGGAGGGTGGAGTTAGTCAGTTGCCATCTGACCCCCGAAGGAGGAACATGTAGAGGTACAGGTGAGCCATAGGCTGAGCCACGTGGTTGGAAGATTAATGGAAATGGGTTGAATTAAGATGAAAGAGCTAGCTAGTAATGTGCTTGAGATATGGGCCAAACAGTATAAAGTATATAAGTGTCTGATTCATTTCTTTGGGGGACAAAAGCCACTGTGGACCAGGTTCTAAACCTCCGGGCCCAAACAGGCACCGGGAAAACTTCCTACAACAGATGGCATTCCTGGGTGGGCCGAACACCCACATAAAGCCTGAGAAAGTTTAAAAAACTAAAGAGTGTTCTAGATCACTGAAACAGAGCCAAAAGCAGTTTTTTGAATTGTGTATCTGAATTGATTTATGGTACATAGACAGTATGGTGTTCAGGCAGGAATCTAAAAATGGTGCATCTGTGGCACACAGCTTAAACTCATACGTTTCACAGAAGGCTTGACACAAGTTGATTAATTTAAGGTTTCTGCTTATACTGAACAGAAAGAAAACAGTTTTAAAAAGTTTTTCTGGTCGCAGCATTTCCTGAGTCTGCTCTGTTTGCTGGCAGCCAGAGAGATGCAGCGGGCTCCTCCGCCATATTGAAAAGCCGCCAAAAGGGGCAGAGTCAGCAATTAAAGTGATACCGACATTTTAAAAGCTCTTTGGGTTTGAAAATGATTAAGAATTCTCAATAAAACAGATTTAGACTCTCAAAACCTCTAAATGGGCAACAATGTATATAAAATATGCATAGGCTTCAGAGAGAGAGAAAATAAAGGGTAAAGAAAGCCCTTTAAGAAAGAGAAATAGGAAATAAAGATAAAGGCCACATAAAGATGGCAGATAAACAGAGAGTCTGGATTAGGGTTATTGCATTTTCCTTTAATTTTTTAACTTTTAATGAGATAATTGCAGAGAGACAACTGATTGCTAAGGCTGCTAAGTTAAACAAATACATGTACTTTAAAGATATCTTGACTTTGAAATTTGTTTATAAGAATATGTTACTTGGGAAAAGAGTTTCTGCTTTTGTCTCCACAGAAGATCAAAACCTGTGGATTGGTTCTAGGCAAATGTGGTTCCATTTGCCAAGGCCACCTGAAATTCTCTGAAGGGAAGATCCGCTTCCAAGATGGCCAGTTGAGATGATCCAGCTTCAAAACCCCATGAGATCGTCATCATCCTTTGACAGCAGGAAGTAGTAAAAGAAAGAAAGCTACGTCCAATTTCCCCAAAATATTACTTATTAATTTTTGTTTTCATTATAAATGGTTAATGGTCATAGTCAATCTTTAAAAAAAAAAGAGGGGGAGGAGGATATGATATAGGAATGATTAGAAAAGATAAGTGGATTTTGATTTATGGATATAAACTTAAGGTCAATTTTGTTATGCTGAATGTATTTTTCTACTCTTGATTGAGGTATGATGCTGATATAACTCATTTAAAATTGTAATGTGTAATTGAGAAATGCAGATTAATAGTCATCTATGATAACCAAACTTATAGTCATGCTAGTTAGGTTGTTGTAGGTATGCAAAGATATATTTCAATTAGATAGGTAATCCTCAAACACTTCAAAGACATGCAGAATATGGCATTTACAATATTTAAAGAACTTAGACTTTTCTGGACAGTGAGACAGGTCTGCTCCTGGCAGCACCAATGTATTTCAGGAAAATGATGGGCACTGAAGAAACTTCATGCAGAATTTATTTTGTGGCAACAGCTAGCCACTGAACAAGAAACACTTCTGGTATTGACTGCTTGATAGTATGCTGTATAAACTGGACATGCAGGTTCCATAGGAAAGTGACCTCTGAACATTGGCAAAACAAGCCAAGATGGTCCTTCAGTTTCCTGCTTTGCAGAAAAAATTGCCAGGTTTCCTTCTGGATACAAGGAGAAACAACTGATGGACTGTGTCAGATTTCCTGCATCACTGAAAGGTATGCCACAGACTTTGGGCCATAAAGGCTCAAGATGGTGCCCCAACATTACAAAGGAACTTTGGTTGACTGTCCAGGCAGACAGGTGTCATTTCTGTCATTTTCTAGACTTTGGAAGTTGCTTGTACTTCCTGTTTATTTGGATAATATATCCTTCTGTGGTCTTTGATGTAGTTGAAGGTTTAATAATTATAGGTATAGTTCTTTTTGGTTTAAAAGGTATATTAGATATGAAACTTTAGACTCACAATGATAAGGCAGATAATATAATATTCTCTTTAATTTTGTGAATACAAATTGACTGGATATTGTGACTGTAATTCCTGCTTGAGAGCTGTTCTGTTGTAATTTTGCTATATGGAAATTGAAACCTTCCTTTTTAATTAGACAGAAAAGAGGAAATGTGGTGGAAATGTTCTGTGTATGCTATAACTAAAGGACTGGTTTGGCCTATGTAGAGCACCATAAAAGTGGGTGGAGGATCAGAGCAGAGGCAGGTAGAAGGAGGGTGGAGTTAGTCAGTCGCCATCTGACCCCCGAAGGAGGAACATGTAGAGGTACAGGTGAGCCACGAGCTGAGCCATGTGTTTGGAAGATTAATGGAAATGGGTTGAATTAAGATGAAAGAGCTAGCTAGTAATGTGCTTAAGGTATGGGCCAAACAGTATAAAATATATAAGTGTCTGATTCACTTCTTTGGGGGACACACATAAACATCAGTAACAGCAGATTCTAATGAAGCAGTAAAGCTGCAGAGCTCTTGTTCGAAGATATGAGAGAATGCAAAGTGGCCTCACCATCATGGAAGACAGTGTTGCTGCCTCTTGTAAAACTAAGTGCACTTTGATTGCATGATCTAACCGTTATGTATTTTGGCATTTACACAAAGAAATTCAAAAAGGCTCTACCTTGATTTTAAAAGCAGCTTGACTTATGATAGCCAAAACTTGAAGGCAAGATATCTTTCAGCAGATGAATGCATAACTTATTGTATATCCAGATAATGGAATATTATTCCACACTAAAAAATAAGTTTTTAAGCCACAAAAATATATGGAAGAAATCTATGGATATGTATATGTGTGTGTGTATGTATGTATATATGTATGTATGTATGTATGTATGTATCTATCTATCTATCTATCTATCTCCGAGTATAAAAAGGCAAACTGAGGTCTACATTATGAGTATATTTACAGGATATTTTAGCTCAGACAAAAGGATGGGCATACTTTAATTCTCAATGTAGCAAAGGCTGAAAACAGTGAGCAACAAATAAAATGAGCACAGAAAATTTTATTTTTGCAAATCCATAGATATACCATATATACTGGACCTAATGCAGACTATGTGTTCTGGGTGATGATAATGCCTCCATACAGCAACTGTAATAAATGTCCCATTCTGTTTGGTGTAGTGACAGGTGAGTGGGCTTTGCAAGGGGTATATAAAAAAATCTCCGCAGCTTTCTTTTGATTTTCTGTTTACCTACAGAAGTTAATTTCATCACAAAGAAAATAAGATCCAAAAATGTGTATTGTTTTTAAGTTGGGGAGATGACTCAGATGGTCACAAACAAGAAGATATTAATTTGATCCCTACTACCCAGGTAAAAGGTAGGTGCTAAGGTGAACAACGGCCATCTCAGTGTCATAGAAGTGAAGACAAAAAAATTCCTGGGTCACTGATGGACTTGATCAAAAGACTGGAAAGGAATGAAGGCCCTATTGTCAACTTCTAGCCTTCACATATACATGGAGGAGTGTATACATGCATGTATACATGAATGCATATGAGAAAAGAAATGAGAATTTAAAAGACATATTTTAAAAACATAAGTCTGCCTATATAACCAACACAATTTAGATTTTAACCCACACAGAACTATGACTATCTTTAGTATATGAATGATTTGATACTGTAATTTTGTTGTTAAAGAAAAGTTTCTAGCAACAAAAACTCAAAAGTAAATTTTACATATGTTGTATTTTGAATAAAAGTATATAGACCTCCAAATTCTTACTAAGGGCATAATTTCTAGTGACATTTAGACAAGTGATGTAGTATCTGAAGGGCAATAACAGTAGCTGCAGAGAGTGAAAGTAATGATTCAAGCTAACATGGGCAGGGGAAAATATGAGATCTGAATCCCCACCAAAGAACTACAAGAAACTAAGAAATGCTGTGACTGGGAGACTGTCTTCTCTAGGAAAAAACACACCAATACCAAAAGTCAGCCTAGAAAATAGGTAATATTATACAAACAGCACAGGGTGTATTCATATATTTTTGAGTGTGTATTTATATACTTATATATAAATAAAAGAAATCTTTATTTTTTTTTAAAGTCAATGTTAGAAAACTCTGGACTCTCCTCCAGGCCTTCATAAGATTTGTGCTTGAATTTGTATGATGAAAACTCCTTGAATATAACTCTTAAATTTATATAATGATTCTAAAATTTCTACCCATTTTGAATGCATAGTTTCTTTGCTGAGATGGCTTCGCTGTATATTGTCATTTTCTCTTTTAGTTTCTTTTCTCGCTGTCTCCATCACAATATCCTCACCTCTTTATCTTACTAGATCCTGTTATCCAATCCAAATTGATATCCAAATGGTAATTCTACTGCCTCAGCCTAACCTACATATTGAAATGAGAGGCCTACACCATCCAGGCTGGCTAAACCCAACCCTGTTATATTTACATACAAAGCTCAATAAGTGGTAAATAAACAAAACAGTAAATGCAAAGCGGTAAGCTGATTTGTTATTGATACATAATTAAATGTTTCAACAGAATTGTGAATCAACAAACAGTACTAGCTTACAGAAGTAGGATTTATGGCAGTTATATAAAAACATGTACTTATCAAATACATAAATTGAATAGACAGCTATGTTGACCAGTTAATCTCAAAAGCCATTCTGACTATTATATACATTATATACACAATAACTTTTATAAAATATTCTGGCATAACAGGGCTTTGTTGTGAAGGAGAGGTGTGTCATTTTCTACATCAAATAAAACTCACCTGGAGAAACAGGAAGGGTATCAGGAAAACCAAAATAGCTGCCTTCTCAGACACCTGTTACACATACACCTCATACTCAGAGCTACAGATCTAGCTCACAAAAGGAGAAGTACTTATGAAGGTAAAGTCATTTTAACCTATGGCAAAATGCACTCAGCATGTACACCCAGAGAGTATGCATATTTAATGAATTTTAATGACATAGTGAACTGTAATATTAAGTATGTAAAAAGGAACAAACAACCTTAGCATCCTCAGTAGGGTACCATTTAGGTAAGTCCTGCCTCAATTTGCCTTTCCAGTTAAATTGTTCTTAATTATCTAGGCTGTGGATATCTGGATAACTTGATTGTTTTACAGAAGTCAAGAAGGCAAATTTGTAACTCTCAAATGAGAATCAGTTTACCTGTAAAATTGCAACCTCATTACGAAGCTGACTTTCTTGTTTTGTTGGAAATCTTAATTTGTCAATAATTTTGATAGCTACATCTCTTCCTGTTTTACGATGTTTACCTTTAAAATAGAAATGAGAAACATTAAAATTTAATTAATTATAAATTTAATAGATATAATTGATAAAAAGTTTTGGCCATATTAACTACCTTAAAATTCTGTTACTCAACACCTTTTATTCCTAGGATTTCTCACTTTTACATTCTGCTCTCACTATTCTTACTGGATCCTCCTAGATGGCCTCCCTTCATTACTGTATTGCCTTGCTTTTGTGTCTCACTTTCTTGAACACCAATTCTCATGTCTTGACTCATACAGACTCTTCTTCAACTTAGCAATGAACAGTAGTATCTCCCTACACAACCACAGCCTCCTGTAGCTCCACCCTGGTCACCGTGGACATCACATACCTCAATCCTCATTGAGTATATCAACTCCTATGTGTCTACTCAATGTTTTCCTTTTTCCTTGCAGATCTCCACCCTGGTTAACACAGTTTTTCAAGTCCTTCAGTTTCCAGTCTTTCAAAACGTCTTGAGTTTGCTGATCTCTCTCTCATCTTACTTATCATCCTGCTTCACTGTCACACTATGTACTGTTACATATATTTACTACACTCAGCCTACCATTATTTTTATTATACAATTTTTGCATTGTAGCAAAACAAAATGTTCTTTCTTATTACAGCACTGAATATTTAAGACTGGTTTATACTCACTAGGTTTTCATTAAAAATGCAGGTTATTTTTATAAAAAAAAACAAAATTACTTTGAAAAATAGTACTTAAATTTTCTTTTTTTTAATTTTTTAATTGTTTTTTTCTTTATTTATTTTCTATTTATCAAGAAAAACAGTAAAATGAATTTAAAATGCTGATAAGTTAATAATAACTATAAAGAAAATAAAAATCATAAGCATGACTTTTCAAGGGTGATAATGCAAATACTGTAAGTTCTATGTTCATATTTCTCATACATTTATGATAAATGTATATAATAAGCAAAAGTGTTATACAGGATTATTTTATAAAACAAAAACTCATAAAAACCTGTTACTTATTAGAATTATGTCATTTTCTATGGAAGGTAAAATTTTGCAATAAAATATTACTTAGAGATTTAAAAATTATGACCAAACTGTCTAGGATATAACTAAAAACAGCATTGCTATTGAAAAGCTAAAAATTCAGATTCTATGAAGTGTATATGCTGTATACATTACATAGTGTATTATATACTTAGAGTTCAAGAATTTTAGCTTTAGGGACAAATAGTCTCTGTAAGAGTCTAGTTCAAGACGTTGAGAGAAAATGGAACTAGTAGGTTTATACATTACAGGTTTCATGCTTCCACAATATTTTGTCTACATAAATAAACCAAACTGTTTCAACACTGTGATTAGGGTTTGAAAATATAGAGCAATAACAACAAAAACTTTTTAGGAATAGAAAAGTCTTTCAAAATTTACCAGTTCTTCAAAGATTGGTTATCTTAGAAGAAGCTTTTCCTAAAGTGATTCCTACATACACAGACACATGTTTTTCCTTGTTTATTTTTCTTGATAATAGAATACTTTTATATACAGGTGTCTTAAATTTTAAGTACATAAAAACATTTATTGAACTAACTTACCTCCGTAAACAATTCCAAACTGTCCAGAACCCAGAACTTCATCAGGAAAAATCTGATAGACAGTGCTGATGTCCTGTTGATATATGCCCAGAGAAAAACAAAGATGAGGAAACAAGATTTAATTTGTAATTAACTATTTGTAATTATAACTTATTATTTTGTTAAATATAAATATAATTAAATTTTCAACGGTCATTTCAGATGTATAAATGTTGGATAAAATAGCAATAGCTATAATATTCAAATTACATTAATGTAATATTTTGAAAACTCTTTTAAGTGCTTGGGATCAACACATTTTAACAGATAGAAATGGGACCTCAAACAAATCAAAGGTATTTACAATAAGTTCCTGAAAGTGGAGTTTTCTTTCTGCACTGGCAATTTAGAAATTTCATTAAGTATTCTGAGGTCCCATCACATGTCTACAAACAACCTGCTTCACACTCTAGACAGATCAGTGAGGCTACTCTTGATGAGTTCTCGTTTCTTCAAGAAATTATGCTATAGATAATCATTTTAGAATTCCCACTTGATATACAAATAACCTATTCTGTATTCACTTCTGGAATAATAATTGTTGAATTGAGAGTGAGCTAATCTGGGCTTAAGATTCTGACATTCAGTAAGCATCTTCATGGAAACAAAAGTTTAACATTTTATTCACCTGGCACTGTTTATCCTAACAGACTTTCTGGCTATTTTAAATTCTTCAACACTTGATTCCTTTTGAAATCAAATTTTGAGTTACATTCTCTACTCAGTAATCGTATCCTGCCTACCCTCTTCCCTCTTTCTTCTTAGAAAACACCTAGAAAGCCTGTGTGCTGTGATCATCTTTGAAGAGCTCACAAAAATGAGTTCAAACTACTCTGGAGACTAAAATTATTCTAGTCCCTTTTATTTTTTATTTTTCTGAAACAAGCTATTCCATCTGTTAACAAATGGACTCCTTTGACTTTCTCTGAAAATTTAATTCAAAATTTTCAGTGGACAACAATGGCTGACTAGGATAAAAAGCCTCTAGAATCACCTGGGAACTACCCAAGAAATTCATAGTAACCTGAACCTCTAAGGGTCTTTTCTGTTTAAGCAAGAGCAGCCGGAACCTGTTATCTTGAGACATGCATGTCAGAATGAACAGTCCAAGCATCAATTTAACCTTCAAGATGAAGTTTTCTCAAGGAATTTATCATTGCCTTTGTTCAGTTGAAAACAGTTCAACAAGTATTATAGGGACAAGGGTAGTCCTGGACAGACATTCAAGGAGTTATTCTTTGAGAAATAATCCCAGGTCACTGGAAGCAGAATGGCAAACCGCTCTGTTTGTGTCTTAGGTACAGAGTACAAAGAATTAATGCTGTGTGTCACAGGAATGAGGCAGGAAAGGCCTTAGTACATTTTGTGTACTGACTATAAAGATGAAGTCAAACAAACACAACAGCATGCTAAACATGTTACAACATGATCTGGAACTGAACTTCCAGATGTTCATGTTAGGTAGTACAGGTGACAGGGATTCCTGATTTCTGAAAACTTCTTGAGGTCTACACTGTGGCATATACATGTGACTAAGAACATCTGTAACCCTTGTTATTTAGTAACACTCCTTGTTAGCAAAGAAGCAATAATAACATGTTTAAGAACTTTTACAAATAAAAATTTTGTTTTATTTGTATATCTATTTTACTGTACAATATCAAACATAAAAATTCAAATGTCAAGTGTAGGCCAGTGGTACACTCGCTAACAAGCCTGCCACCTTCTTGCAGTATTGTCAGTAAACCATTTGTTCTTTTTTGGTCTAAAAAAAGATTAAATGTGAAAAATTCTATACCACACTATGATTGTCTGTGGTGAAAAACAACCTTTGGTACTATATCATGGAGTCTAGAAAAATCAGTAAACAACCTATGTACTGTTTATAAAATATCATAGAAGAAAATATATAGCAAATACTATTTTGTTATTTAGAAAACATTAAAAATTTAAAATGTTAGATGAATAAAAGTCTATCATATGATATTTTTATTTTCCAGTAATCACATTCTGAGATTTAAATTAATAGACACAGACTCACCACATTTTCCTGAATCTGGCAGTTTGAAACTGAAATGCTCACAGAAATATCTTCTGGAAATTCATGTTTAAAAGAGAAACGTAAAGTAGATGAAATGTAAGAGAAAAAAAGAAGAGTAAGTATCAATCATCCCAGGGGACTGATTTATATTAATCATAGCAATTACATTTTTCTACAAAAGTTCTATTATAATATATTGTTCCACTTAAAATTACAAACTGAGTCTACACTTGGTTTTGTAAAATATATGTGTCAACATAGAGCTCAGATTAAAAAAGACTTGGGTTGCAATTCTGGCTTTACCATAAAGTAACTTCAGTATGAGCTTATAGGCAACTAATTTTTTTAGAAATTAATTATTTTTCTTAAAATGTAGGCAAGTCATTAATTGATGAAGTTCCATGTATTAAAATAGAGAGATTTAATTAAGGGCTTGGCTTATGTGCAGATACATTCTGTATATACAGAATAGTCACATATCTTACTAATCTACCTGCTGAAGTGAAAGATGACAATTATGACAGGTCAGAAACACTACATGCTAAAACTAGTTAAACTGCAGGCTGCATGATTAATAAATATGATAGACTTCAGATTGTAATTTTATGTAGCTATCCCTCTCTATATTTTTAGTTCATCTTTAATATTTCATTTGCATTGTACTCTGACTGAATCTATTTAACTAATGAACAGAAATTTCTTTATGGGATAAGGTAATCAAGTGCAACAATTATCTTTATATCATAGGACCCAAATAGAGAAGTGTGAAGTGTGATTTGGGGGAAACAAGATATTTTTTTCTTATATTTGTGGCATTCAAGTGGAAACTCAAACTAACTGAATGGGTTCTTTGGGAAAAATAGTCTTGACACCTGTGATTGTTTAATATATAGGTTATATTTGACTTTGTAAAAGCTCCAAAATTTATTGTAAAATAAATATAATAATTTAGTGAATGAAGTAGTTTAGTAAGCATAGCAGCTTCTCTCCGGGAATTCCATATTCTCCCACAAACTGGAGCCAACACCATCAGTCTCTTTTCATTGTCTCATTGTGAAAAACATCAGGAATCCAAGCGCACACCATGCCAGATTACAGCCATCGTACTTACTATGGATGTTGGTTCCTGAAGCGACAGAGGAGCCCTTGGGAATGACAGGCATGAGAGCATGCTGGATGGCCACCTCCCACATCCTGGCCACATCTGCACCAGTGCCACTAGTGAAAACACTGTTTGGTGGAGGGCTTGAAGGATTGACCACATCTTCTCCTACGTAATATACTATGTTTGCTGTAGTGATTTCAAAACAGTGAGGATTAGCTCCAGTGGGAATTAATGCTGAAGGTTTTGCAGGTTCCAGACATAAAATTTCTGATAAAGGAATTTCCTGTGGAAGACAAAGGATAATGAATATAGTTTATCAAAACCATTCTAATGATTAAATAAAATCTACATCATGTAAGGAAATATATTATAAACAAACACAATTTACATAAAATTCTTCATAATATATACAGCACACACACAACTGTTAAATAAAGTCTATGTCATGTAAGAAAGGAAATTACAAAATTTACAGAAAATATTTTATAACATATACAGTATAGATAAAGTTTAAGTTTTTATAAAGAGGCCTTCTCAGAATTTCCCAGACATTTCAAGGTAGATTTTTTTGTTTGTTTGTTTCTTTGTTTGTTTTGAAACAATATTTGTGTGACAGGTGGAAAAGTCTAACAAAGCTATGAGGCAAATTACACATTTTTAATGCATTTGGATATCCATGGCTGTTTCTTTTTTATTTTAAGTGTTCATTAAAGCACTACAGCCAAACATGTTTTGATTCAATATATGCTAATATCATGTCATTACATAGGTAAGTGAATATGCATTGTTTTTAAATTATGTGGGTCAGTATTTCCCATGTTTTGAGACAGGGTCTCTCACAAACCTCAGAGCTCACCAGTTGGCTCCAGAAATCCACCTGGGGCCAGAAATCCACCTGTCTCTGCACCCCTATACTTGGCTTAAAGACACTTGAACCATACTTGATTTTTTTTTTCTTTTTTAGATGTAGATGCTGAGGAGTTACATTCGGATCCTCAGGCTTAAGTGAATGATTCATCTCTCCCAACCCCCAAAATAGTTGTTTCAATGTTCATTCAGGTATTGAAAAAAAATAGGTAGCATACTGCACTTCAGGAAGCATGAAGTAACTAAATTAATAATTTCACTTTTTTCTAATTAAAATGTAATAATGCTCCCTTTTATGACACAGCTGTGTAAGGTAGCATGAAGGTTCAAGGTAACTAAGTTAGATACCATATCTGTATTATTTAAGGTAGAAGGCAGATGAATACTGCTGAATAAGTAGATAAAACTGGTCCTACTAAGTGCTGACATTTGTGAAGAATACTTCAATTTGTTAATCTCCAGTGATGTGAAAGATTCCCAAGAATCTCAGAATTCACTTATAGTCAGTGGCTGTGACCACCCACTTTGCTAGGGACTTCACTTTATTTCTCTCCCATTTCCCTCTCCATCATCCTGCTCTTCACTATCTCCCGAGTCCGAAGCACACTGCAGGAAATTGTAAGATTCACAGATGAGTAAAGAGTTACATCCAAATTCCTACAAAAAATTTCTAGCATAGATAAAAAGCTCTCCCTCGGCAGGATTCCAGAAATGGTCACTCAACTGGATGAGTACAACATTCCCTATTCCCTTCACTCCCAGGAGAAGGCAATGAAGAACATGAGCAACAGAGAAAAGCCAGCCTCACCTTGTAATACCGGCTTCCTGTGTCATTTTGAAAGAGTGTAATACACTTGCTGTCCAATCTCCAGTAATGCCTTTTCCGCTGAAATAGAAGTTATAAAATTTTAAAGATAAGTAAGCTTTATAAAAACAAGTACATTTTCTCAGAAGGAACATGGATTTGATGGTGAAAAGTGTAAGGGCATTAGACCAAAAACTGTAACAATTTGACTCTAGAAGCTTTTGGTGATATATTATATATTTAATAAAACCTGGAGTATCAAGAGATCAAACCCACAGAGGTAGAGCAAAGCATTAGTCCCATCACTTGGGAGGCAGAGATCTTTCAGGATCTCAGGGTGTTGAAGGGATAACAGAGCATGGTAACTCACACTTTATCCTTGCACTGGGATCCAGAGGATGTCTGTGAGTACAAGGCCAAACAGCCAGGTAGTAATGGCACACAGATTTAATCCCAGCATGGGGAAAGATGGGAGTGGTGTCTTGTCTTTAATCCCATAATTTCAGAAACAGAGATCTTTCTGTGTTTCTATGAGTTCAAGGCTAACTACCAAATACAGTAGCTCACACCTCTTTTATTGCTTTTGAAAATCAATATCAATACTTTATATAAAAAAGCAAAACATCCAAGATAGCAAAAATCAAATTAAAACAAAACAAAAAAACTCATACAGTAATTAAACTTCTCTTTTCTCTAAAATACATGAAACATAGAAAATAAAGTCTAAAGCTTCTCAAGCCAGACTAGGCTCAGCTACAGATGAAGAAAGCACAGTAGGTCATACATAATCCCCACAGATGCACTATAGCCACCAAAATTTCTGCTAAGCAACACTTCTATAGTCAAACCAGAAGGGTTTTTTTTTTTTTTTTTTTTTTTTGTGTGTGTGTGTGTGTGTGTGTTTTAAATTACTTCATTCTCCCATCATCTTTTAATGTAATAAGAATGTTTTTGCTTAAAGTCCACTAATGAGTGAGTACATCCCCTGTTTATCCTTATGGGTTTGTGAGACCTCCCTTGGGAGGATATTCTCCAAATCTATCCATTTGCCTGTGAATTTTAGTACAACATTTTTTCTTATTGCTGAGTAGTACTCCATTGTGTAGATGTACCACAGTTTGTTAATCCATTCCTTAGTTAAGGGGCATTTAGGTTGTTTCCAGGTTTTTGCTATTACAAATAATGCTGTTATGAACATAGTTGAGCTAATGATTTTGGGATGTGAATATGTGTCTTTAGGGTATATGCCCAATAGTTGTATTGCTAGATCCTTGGGGAGAGTGATGCCCAGCTTTCTGAGAAACTGCCATACTGGAACGTAGCTCACACCTTTAATCTTAACCTGAATGGGATACAGCTGGGCGAAGAAGGAAAACAGCAGGCATTAGAAGAGACCAGGAGCAAGGTTGAGGAAGCTGGAACATAGCTGGGTGAGATTTGACTGTGGTGTTTCTCTCTTGGATATTTCAGCCTTTCCCCAAAATCTGGCTCTGAGTTTCTTTTAATACAACTAGAATTTGTGCTACAGAATCTGGCTATTTAACAAACATAATATGACAGGTTTCTGTGTCTACATTTGAGGCAGTGAGTAGTAACAGAGACAATGGTCTAGAATGCTGGGAAATGCTGGGTACTTCATTTGTGTACAATGAATGGCAAAAATTTTAAACATTTGTTTAAAGAGCTAAAGAATTTCTATGTGCATATCTTATAGAACATGACAGACAGACTCAGATGATTCAGCTAGGTATTTTCACTTCGTTTCTGATAGAACCTGAATGCTACATCACTAAATCAATTTCATTTGATGGAAGGTTTGACCTCATGGTTCCAAGTTAACATAGGTAAACAGACACATTTGACAATGTTATATTTTCTTCAGTTGACTCCTGAAGTCATGGTTGTGACTTCATGATTGATCTTTCTTCTTTAAACAAACCTTGCCCATGGACATGTGTGCTTTTGCATTTTTCCAGAACCAAAGTACTAACATTATTTTTCATCTTTCACCACCACTCATGGACCGGACACACATCAAATTTACTTTAAATATTTTCCCATTATTCCAGGAAGAAATTGCAAGTGCTCACTTGAGTCTTGAATTACATATTCTCTCCCACAAGAAGGTATAAATTATTAAAGAACAATTAAGGCATGCATCTCTTTATCTAAAGAAATGGTAAGGCATGCATCTCTTTATCTAAAGAAATGGTAGGAATTCTATTGATAAATGAGGAAAGTATGATGAAAGGCTCCCACCAAATGTTAGTTTGTTAGGTTCTGAACCATGGCTCAAGGATGCCACTTTCTATTCATATATGCAACTTTTATATATGGTTATTAGGATTCTACTTATAATAAAAGGAGACTACAGGGCTATCAGACACCCACATGGCTAAATTTTAAACAAAGAATGTAGGTCTTCAGAATATATATCACTTAGTAGTGTTCTCTCTCCCTAAAATGCAGTTTCTTTTTAAACTGTAGACCACAACTGGTACTTTTATGGCTGTCCTAGAAATAATAGGTCGACATTCCAGTGTCTGCAGAATTCTTTTCTTGGCTGTAATTATTTTGTATAGCTTTATTTTAACCCCATTACTTATTCACCTCCATCAAACATCCAGACACAGTACGCTCTGCAGGCTCCATACATTTGCTGAGAGGTTTACTCCCAAGAATTCATATCCTACAGTTCTCTGAGGCAGCAGTGTCCTTTGGGATGTTCTGTATCCTTACCAGTGTGTCCTTGCTGGTGTAATGGACCATCCATCCTTCCTGCATCACTGTGCTGCTTCTTCGTTTTGTGTGCTTGACAGACTGCACGACCCGCATCAGGGGGATGTTGTTGCTTGTCGAAGGGCTTGAAACATCAAAATACGTTAGGACAGAAGTAATTTCACACTCAGATCTTCTTTTCATGAATGAAAGCTCATTTAAACTATCTCAAAGCAGAAGTTAAAGAAGGCACATCTCATTTTCAGTGAAATGTACTGTCACGGATTGACGGTTCATAAGTGAGTTCCTCAGAAGGGTGATACGTATTTTAGATGCCCACTTTAAAACTTCCAAGGCAGGGTAAGAAACACCTGAATTCTCACACTGATCTGGATGGTGTTCACATTTGTAGGAAAACATTAGAGTTTACTGTCAGTGTTTTGAAGCCATAGTATTTAAAACCACAGAGGAAAGTTTATTATATGTAACAGGCATGATAATAATAATTACAGATTATGTACTATGGTATTATGTAGCATAGTATTTCTGCATGAGCTCTGAGTGATTTTTTAAAAAGCCGTAGAACTTGCCATTTGAGTTGCCTTTTATTTAACTAGTATTCATGGGACTATTCTCACCCTTCACCTTTTCGCTCCTAAGTGATTCTAGCTCTTGTCGTATTTTTATCTCCACCTCTCTCTCTTCATCCTTTCCTCTGCTTCCCTCACATCTGCAAGCACAGAAATGTATGTTCTTTGAAGTGAAGCCAGCTCATAAGACTGATATTTTTCATCACTAAAAGAGTGCTTATTATTCCAGGAAACTGAAGACAGGCAATATATTCTTGTCTGATCATGGTTAATTTTAATGTTTTAATGAGTTTGGCATTTGTAAAATGGATAGAAAAGTGTCAGCATGGTTTGTAATGTCATTTAGAGTGGGAAACTTTTCCTGTAAGGGGTCATGTGGTGAGGACCTTTTTTTTTTTTTTTCAGAATTCACCATTTAAGCACTGTAGCATGGAAGTAGCCTCAGACAGCATGAACAGGCATGGTCAACACGGACAGCATGGACGGTCATGGTTGCAATAAGATTCAATTACAAAGACAGCAGTTCCATTTGACCTAGCTGCCACAATGGACTGACTATTAATGTGAAATGTGAAGATCACCAGGGCTAAAACAATACATGTAGATAATAAGTAGAAAATTACACACAATTCTGAAATAAAATGAAGAACAATGAGGTGCACTCAGAACATGATATTTATAATAGGGATCAGTTTTAAAGTTAAGTGATTTCTGCTGCAGTTGACTCCTCATTATTGTATTTTCACATAGTGAACTCTGAGCTAATAGTAACTATTAAGTTAATAATAACCACAGCAAATATGTGTATCTCTTACACACAAAGGAAATGGGTTAACAGATAAATAACACCAGGACTGACTCAAGCTCTCCTTCCAGAGTTTCCAGGCCTCCTAGTTCCAAAGGCTTTGCTCTGCACTACGCAGCTGTTCATGATGAAATCAGGCACACCGAAGCTTCTATTATAGACTGAAACATCAAAGAACCTTCAAGAGTAAACCCGCTTGAGTCCTCCTGGGGCTCTGACCTGATGGTCTTGTTGGAGTCTTCCTGGTCTGCGTCTGGATCCTGCATCTCTGTGCCATCACTCTGGCCCTCTGCCATAGCCATCTCAGCATCCTGGACCAAGGCCTCTTCCATATCATCCATGAGTCCGCTGTTCCGCTCACTGTCATTGTCATCACTTCCTTCTTCCATAACAACATCAGATTCTGCCCCAGGGCTCAGCAAATCTAGAAAATTGTTTGGGTCCAAGAAGATAAGTCTGGAATCTTGGAGCCAGTGTTTAAGAAAAATACTATCCTAACAAATCAACTACAAGCTCCCAAGCTGAATCTTATGAAAAAGTTATCTTTTCATTTTCCTTTTCTTCTTTATTCATAGTATGTTCATGTATGACACAATAAACATAATTTCATAGCCTGATGCCTTTGTCCAGGCCTCCAAGGCAAAAAACCAAACCAAACCAAAACAACAAAAACATTAAAAATAAAATTCTCAAGATGAAGCCTAGGAGAACAGTCCTGGGAGGCCATGTACAGGCATAAGGAACCAGAAAACTGGTAATATTTCATAGGGCAGCCCTCCTGGGGGAAAAATCATATGGGTGGGGTTCACATGAAAAAAGGGTTTCCTATAACTACTACTGCAGTTAGCTTCTTGAATCATGAATTCTAACATATTAAAGTATTCACATAAACTATAACTTTTAACCATCTAAGGTATTTGTTATTTGAATAGTAAATCCTGTCCATGTGCAGATGATGGCAATGGTAACATTTAATTACTTTTTAATACAAATTACTCATTTTAAAATAAGTCAAAGACTCTGAACCACCAAGTCTGGGAAATTCCCATTTTACCACATTGCTCTGACTCTATGGGAAAATGCAATCTTCAAGTCATCCACATCACAAATTTCTCCATTTCCCCTGGGCTCTATTTATCAAGACCAATTGAAATTCCTGGAATTGAAAAGTCAATATCACAAGCCTCAAAAAGTGGGAAATTCGCCAATCTTTCAATTTTGCTGGCTAACTTTGGACTATTATGTTGGAAATCTGCATGCATAAGAAAGAATGTTTTCCTAGAGAGTGACCCCATTCCCCACTGTTTGCTTTCTTCTAGGTCTATTTACTTAAGGGTAAATGCAGTCATGTTTTCTTTAGCTTTTCATAACACAAGTATGTTTATATTTCTGAGTGTCTATAATCAAAGGATCTGGAAGTGTATAGGTGTGAAGATTAACAGAAACAGCGCTTGGTCTTTGGGAAAGGGAAGCCAGGAACCCTAAGTCATAGATAAACAGGGGGTGGGGTGTGAAAACCCTAAGAGCACATTACCTAGGGGGTTGCAGTGAATTAATGTTAATTCAGTCGTTGGATTGCTCTCAGAAAAATATTTCCAAATATAAGGGGGGGGAAAAAAAAAGAAAACATTTTCTGACAGTTAAGGTCTTCTTCCTGTTTGGGATTCAGGTTCCCACACTCACATACAAACTAAAGGCAGTAGAAGGCAGAGGCTAGATATCTGTAGTTTTAGTCCACACCATGATCTTGACCTTCACCAGTGGGTGAGGAATGAAGTTAACTTCGGCCTCAATGCTTCAAAGAAGCGGGCAGAGAAAATAAGGGGGAGATGTGGTTTGTAGGTCTTCCAATATGGTCTACATTTCTGAACAAACTAAGCTTAGGAAATAAAATAAGGGTAGGCAAGAAATGACAGACATGCAAGTTTTCAGTGTGAAGTATGTACTGTGTGAAGATGTATTGTTATTATTATTTCAGAATACAGTGATCTGGCAAGGAAATTTCTATTCCAGAGAGGGACTTGAACCGTTATATATTTGTGGCTAAGTAACAAATATTTCAACTGAAACATGAAAGAGGAAAATCCTAATAAATCATAAATACTACCCTCTGTGATTGACATGCAACAAAGAACATGACTATGAATGTGTCCCCTACCTCCATTGATGGTCACTTCACCCAAGCAGTTGTTTGGTACTTTTGGTGCACAGCGTTTGTGACAGTTGAATCTGCAATCTAATCATGATGATTTTTAAAACAAAACAATACATAAATTTATCACATAGAGAAAATGTAACACAAAGTATAATAACTTCAAAAGAAAGATGATTCACTTAAGGATCCAAGGGTAGCAGGTGGCCAATGAATGGTGCCCAGGTGTTCTCACCTTTGCACTGCAAGCCTTGCCGGAAGATGCCCTTGAGCAGCTTTTTGCAGAACTGGCAAACTGTGGGACGCGTGTAGGAGTGGATGACAAAGGTGTGTGGTACCTTCACCTTAGACATCAAAATCTTGTCAAGCTGAATTGGCCGTCCTATGTACGATTGTGAATTTGACCTCTTCTCTCGACCAATAAATGATTCTGATGGTGACTTTTGCTGTTTTGAGAAATCATAAAGGGCAATAAAGTGTCAGAGATTTGTACTTGATTTAACTGTATTTTCAAATTTCATTCATTTTTTTCTACTGAGTTCAGTATTCTGATCATTGATGTGAGGTAATCTGAATTTAGATTTCTGTTGATTAATGTAGCTTGATCCCATTTATCTATCTGAGTTATTCTGCATAATCTGAGACACTGGACACCAAAGTATATGAACCTGATTTCTAGGACTTTTCAATCACTTCTTCTTTCCTCTCATAGAAACTTTCTAGATCACTATATGCACATGGACAGAAGTGTGACCAGCTCAGAAAGGTTAGAGATAGAAAATCAGTCTCCATACTATTTCTTTGGGTTCCCTTGAGGGAAAAAAATTAATGTGATTTTAAATAATTTCTCAATTATATAAAAGGCAAAGGGCTAAATTTAGGTAATGCTTCTTATAATTAGGAAATATAGCAACTAATGGTCTACAAAAGGCACACAAATACTGGTATTTGGGGTAGTAATAACAGCACTGTGCTCTACTGTCTATCATTTGTGGACTATTTAATAAACCTTGTACGAACATTTTAAAAGTACATTAACTGAAATGAACTATTACTTCAATACCTGTGAACAATTTCATGAACATGTACTTGGGAATATTAGGATATATTTATTTGGAATAAAAGATGAATAGAATTACTCCTTAGTAGCTATTGTAATTGTGTGTCTAATTGGTTAAACCCCTATTCTACCTGAATCAGTTAGGTACTTGAAAAGATAGTCCTAGTTATGAGCAGTTTATGTGACTAAGCTCATACACTTTAAATAATTCTTTTATGTTGAATGCTAAACAGAGTCAAAATTCTGGCTTTATTTGCTGGGAGAATCTTATCTTTTTTTTTTAATGATTTATTTTTTATGTAGACAGTTTTCTGCTTGCATGTATATCTGCAGGCCAAAAGAGGGCACCACATCTCATTATAGATGGTTGTGAGCCACCATGTGATTACAAGGAATTGAACCTAGGTCCTCTGGAAGAGCAACTAGTGCCTTTAACCTCTGAGCCATTTCTCCAGCCCAAGAGAATCTTGTCTTTTTATCTTATCTGGTTAATTTGAAAACTGAAACAACTGTTGACAAGTTATTAAATCCCACTTGTGTAAAATCTCCATGCATTTTATTCTCTGGTTACCTAAAAGCTGCTTATTACTAAGTGGGCAATGAACGTAGACACATTGCAGCAAAATGAAATATGTCATGAGGTTTCTGCTTGAAATATTATGATCACAGTTACATTCACAATTAGAATTCAGTGACAGAAAAATAAATACTTCTTGATGGCCTGGAATGGGTATTTCCTTCTAGCCCATTCTAGTCTGATGACTCCACTGACACATAAAATCTATCTCTATCAAGGACTCACAGGGCCACACTCAGCTGAAACTCAAGTAGGACCTTTATCCTCCTTCCTGTCTTCAATTCCAATCATAATACACTTTTCCATAGTATGCTGGATCTTAGTTGTGTAAGTCCCTTCCACCCAGCACAGCCTGATCCCCTTGGGACTTCACTCCTGATGCAGACCCAGGACCCCAGTAGCTCTTCCTGGTGGCCCCTTTCAGTATTTCCTTCTAGTCCATCCACTCCTCTGTGATTTCCCAAGTGCAGAAAAACCCTCAGCTAGGAACTCCACGGCTATCACACTTGGTTGTAATTCAGAAACCCCACAGCCACCACTCTTGGTTAGGACCCATAGTGGGCAACAGCAACAAGGAAGAGAACAACACCCAATAAAGACAAGACATTTACACTAAAAATTTTTTAAACATCATATCTCCAGATACTGATTTCCTAGTACAAAAACACAGATATGAACAACCAGGACAATGTTCTTCCTCCAGAATCCAGGATCCATATTGGGTAAAGCCTGAGGAAAGCAATCTAGCTGAGGCACAAGACAATGACTTCAAACAGTAATTCTGAATATGTTCAAGAACCATAAAGAGGATATGAATAAATGAAGAAGACCCTAAAACACAAACAGTTAAAAGGAAATAATAAAAACAATTCAAAGCATGAAAGTAGAAAACACAAACTGGAATAAAACTGGCAATGGAAAACTCTACATGTCAAACTAAAACCTCAGAGCTAAGCCTCACCAATAGATGACAAGACACGAAAGTAAGAATTTTAGATCTTGATGACAAGGGAGAAGAAATAATGGCTTCATAAAAGAAAGCATGAAACAAAACAAAACGTAGGCAGAAAACATCCATAAAATCTGGGACACTATGAAAAGGCCAAACCTATGAATAATAGGGATACAGAAGAAACACAAGTCAAAGACACAGAAAATAATTTTAACATAATCAAGGAAGAAAAATTTTCCCAATTAAAATAAAGACACTCCCATCACAGTATAATAGGTACACAGAACAGCAATAGACAGGATGAATAAAGATACACACAATCCAGAATAACCAGAACACTACATATACATAACAAACAAAGGATATTGAAGCTACAAGGGAAAAAGACTAAGTTACATATAAATGCTGGGCCATTTGAAGAATGCTTGGCTTTTCAGTGGAGACTCTGAAACCCAGAAAGGTTTTGTACAAATGAATTACTGCTTCTAAGAGATCATAGATGCCAGCTAGCAAGAAAAACATCTCATGATAAAAACAAATTTAAGCCATTTCTCTCCACTAATCTTCCTCCACAGAAAACAGAAAAGCTTTAGTCTGAAGGGAGGCTAACTATACTATGATGACACAAAGATAAAATGTCCAATAACAGTTAGTCAAAGGAGGGCAGGGGAAACCCACACAATTATAAGAAAATAACTAGAATCAATAAACACTTGTCATTAATAATTCTTAATACAAATAGTCTCAATTTTATAATAAAAAGACAAAGACTAGCAGATTGAATTATAAAACAGGATCCATCTTTCTACTGCATCCAGGAAGCACGCTTTACCATAAAAGAGAGACATCAATTCAGGATATTGAGGTTGAGGACCAATTGAACCCACGAAGTAAGCAGGCATAGGCATTTTAATACCTGTCCCCTAAAACAAAAACAAAAAACAAAACTTCAAAGCAAAACTAATCAGAAAAGAGGGAAAAAGTCACTATATACACACTAAAAAGAAAACATACCAAGAGGACATTACATTCTCAAGCATTTATGCATCAAGCAAAAGATCACACAAGTTCATAAAAGAAGAACTACTACAGCTAAAATCACATATTGACATTGCTATAGTGATAGCAGGTAACAAAAATTACAAAGAATCAATAAAAAGTTTTTAGCCAAATTATCCAAAAAAGGATAGAGATAATATAAATTAATAAAATTAGAAGTAGAAAGGGGCACATTACAGTGAACTCTGATTAAATTCAAAGAATCATGAAGACATAATTTAAAATCTATATTCTGATAAACTGGAAAACCTAAAATAATAAGAAAATTTGTTGATATATACAACTTATCATAATTAAATCAAAATTAAGTAAAGAATGCAAGCAGATCTATAACCACTATTGAAATAGAGACAATCATTAAAAATCTCCAACCAGAAATCCTAGCACTTAGGAGGCAGAGACAGGTGGATCTCTGTGTGTTTGAGGCCAGCCTGGTCTACAAAGTGAGTTCCAGGACAACTAGGGCAATTATACAAAGAAACACTATCTGAAAAATACCAACCAACCAACCAACCAACAAAATAAATAAATAAATAATCTCAACTGTAACCAAACAAATAAATAAAAACAGCTTAGAGTCAGAGGGATTCATCTCAAAAGGATATTAGCAAAAAATTAAAACTTATAAAGGTTAATTACTATAAAAATGTTTGCACAGATATTGTGGGAACTAATAAAGATAGGCCAAAGGCTTACAAAACAAGAATCCCAAATTTATTAAAATAATGTCCTCAAAGTTTTTGAAAAATAATTAATGCACAGGATTCTATCCAGTGTGTCTCACGACTATAGTCACTGGGCTAGTCTCATAACTCCAGCACAATGAAAGGGACATTTGTTTTTCCATAACTTGGAAGTTAAAGAACAGAATAAAAGATGAGTTTATATCCTACATCCTTAACAAACTAATAAATATTCTCAAATATTGAAAATTCTAAAAAAGACATCATGGCCAAGTCATACTTTGTTTATTATCCTTAAAATGTCTAAGTCCAATCCATGTTAAAAGGCCAATTAACATTAAGACTGTCACCCACAGCATAGAGCAAGAAGGAGTTTGGCAAAAAGGTGTTCTTATCTTATCCATAACTTTCTCCTCATAAATTATTATGGAAATGTCATTTCATTTATTATTTTCAAAAGAGATTCACTTAAGAAATTAGAATAAAATGTTATAAATTTAGTTAAAAGAGATTGATTGTCACTCTGGCCCAAAGACTGTTCTACATATAAGCAGGTCCTGATGGGATTCTCTGTAACATGTGACACAACAGAGCAGGGACTGCCAGGCCCCAGAAGCTACAGACAGAAGCTGATTTTAATTGCTGTAACAAAGTGAGCCTTCTGGAAAGTCAGAAAATTTCAAATTTTAAAATCAGGTGGTTTCTCACCTAGATGTATCTGCAATTATCTTTGTTAGTTCCAAATATAATTAATGTTATACAATCTAATCTGTATTTCTAAATGAAAAGTAAGTTTCACAGTCTTGAAATAGGACATATGCATGGTACCTTATGTAGAAGCTGATATAATGTTGGCAGGAGTTTAAACTCCCAATTTTATCAGATAACTGGTACCTAAAAAAAAGGAGAATAGAAAATCTGGATGAAGCCTACTTTATAGTACTATATTTTGCTTCTGGATGTGTACATACACACACCTGTTTGAGATGCTAGAATAGAAAAGCAAGAAAAAAGAAAGACAGGGTCACTATCTGCTGATGTCCCAAGTACTCATATGACCACCTATTCTTCAGTTGTAGAGCAAAGGCTTGACTAATGTAAACTACATAAGAGTAACAGTTGACAAGTCGGGAGCTCATGGAACAAGGTCATTACCCTGTGATACACACAGTGTGGATCACACAATGTCCAAGAAATAGCATCTCTGCATTCCTGACAGTAATTCCTATTTAAAAAAAATTATGATGATGTGAACAGACCCTGAATTTAAAACTTTAAATATGGTATGGTTGCCCATGACTATAATTCTTCCATCAGAAGCCTGAAAAAGGAGGACTGCCAAGTTCTGGACTTGGGGTAGCTGATAAAATTCTGTTTTAACAAAAACAAATGAACAAAAAAACCATTTTCAGAATCTGAGAAATTAACATATTTAAAAATGTTTGAGGTACCTTCATCATTAAGTTGGTATTGAGAGTCCTGATGCTGAGGAAAATGCTATTTTGCATTTAATGTATTAGATACAGAAGAGTGTCTTTTTAAATCCTAACTTAATTCATTTTTTCATCATGCACATATTTAATTCAATATATTACAGTATCCTAGAGTCTTAGATTTCATTTCTTCCTAAAGTTAACTCTTGCCAGAGAAAATTACTCAACACCTACCAAAGAAATGAGGAATTTTCTGAATTTATAAGCTGGCCAAATTGTGTTTAGGTGGATTTCTATTGTTGCTTAAGGCCTAGTTTGGCTTCATGTATTTAGTGAACTTGGCCAACCTACACTATAATTTTTTCATGGAACAAGAGGAACGTTGAAAGGCTCTGGGAACAGAACAGCTGTATTTTGTTTTATTCTGTTTCATTAATATGTTCAGAGCAAAAACTGGCTCAAACTTCAAAGAACCACTTTCAATTACCTTCTCTATAATTACAAGAAGCACATGCAGAAGAATGCACTTCAAAAAAATTTACATTTTATATTAGTCCTTGGTCCAGTGAATAAAATTCCTTGTGTCAAATTTATACCAAGATCAATATATTCAAACAATAAGATCTAGGGTAGATGCATGCAATTATTTGATTTGGTGAACTTGATGGTGAAGAACAAAAATGGCTATCTACCTCCAATGTCAGGGTATCACATCTCTATCATAGATAGGATATCAGAACAGAACAATTATGAAAGCTTAATTTTAAATTCAGAATTAAGTACTAAGTAGTTGTAAGATTATTAGATACTTAAAAAAAAATAAAAGGGTTCAACTTCCTGAAGTAGCAAGTCTCCCTAAGAGTGTTTTGCATGAAATGAGTATCCACTATTGAAGCCTCTGCATTGGAGGCCTACTCAGAAAGACAATGTACCCTGCTTTCAGAGAAGGAATGGCTTTTAACTTGATACTCTACATTAATGACTTAGCCAGTTGGCAGCATCCCAGTAAGTAAGGCCTTGATTACATCTTGGAACTCCTAGTACCAGTTTTGTCTTTAAGTATTTAGTGGGATTCAAACATTTTCTCAACAGCATACTCACTTTGAAATGAAATCTTCATTAGTTCATCTGGAAAGCTGAGTGGAAAAGTTGCCTGTCCCTTTGTTTATTGCTACTCATGTAAACATCAAATGCAAGCCTTTATGAAAGATAAAAGTCATGTCACAGGAAAAAAGAAAAACATGGCTCAAAGAAGCCCCACCACACACAAAGCTACTTGTTTGTATTAAATAATATTCAATCCACATAGTCAATTGTGACTAGACTTTGGAGACAACTATCAAGTTAAGGAGAAACAGACAAATGGAGAAAGGCATACAATGTAGGTATTTCCTTATTGATCTGTCCCAACTGTTAAACATAACAAAGGCCCTAAGGAGGGACAGACTTCTTTCTTTCCAAGACAGAGTTACTGCAACTCACTCTGTAGACCAGGATGGCCTCAAACTCACAGATCTCCACCTGCCTCTGCCTGCTGACTGCTGTGCATCTACTGCACATCTAATCTTAATTATATTTGCCTTCCACAGCAGTAAAGAAGCTGTGTGTTAATATTTAAAAAAAAAAACAAAAAATACTGGACATAAAATAAATAATCCAATTAAAAAATGAAGTACAGGACAAATCAGAGCTTTTAAAAGATTAACCACAAATAGCTGAAAAACACTTAAAGAAATGATCAATATCCTTAGTCATCAGGCAAATGTAAATCTTAACTACTTTGAGATTTCAACTTCTACCAGTCAGAATGGCTAAGATAAATAAAACAAGTAAGAGCTTATGCTGGCAATGATGTGGGCTAAGAGGAACACTCATTTGTTATTGTTGGGAATGCAAACCTGTACAGTAACGATGAAGAATCAGTGTGGTGGTTCCTTGGAAACCTGAGAATAGATAGATCTACCTAAAGATCCAGCTATACCAGTGTTGGGCACATACCCAAAGGACTCCACATGTTATTACAAAAATATTTGCTCATCTATGTTTATTACTGTTCTATTCATAATATTCTATTCATAATATTCTATTCATAATAGCCAGAACTTAGAAACAGCCTAGATGATGTCAACAGATGAATGGATAATGAAAATGTGGCACATTTACACAGGGAATGTGATTCCACTGTTAAAAAAAAATCATGCATGTGTAAATGTGTATGTGTTTATCACATCTTTTCTTTTCTTTTTTTTTTTTAATCCTACTTTATTTGCTGGTTTGTTTTCTAAAAGAAAAACAGAGAATGTAAGGAGTTAAATGGGTCTCGAGGTGAGTGGACCTTAAAGAAATTGAATACAATGAATATATTGTCTGAAAAATATATTTTAATTACAAAATAAGAGAATATATATATCAGGCAAACCGCATTGCATGAACTGCTAAAATATGTTTTCAAGAAGCACATGCATGAGAACAATGGATGAAATATTTTGAGAGATACTCAAAATGCAGACTTTAATGTATTATTTAATGCTACATCAAACATAACTTTGACATATTCATTTTGTTATATAGTGTCATAATTTATACCAATCTAAGTCTCACATGAACTTAACACCAGAGATTAAAAATTCAATTGTGATATTTTATTTATTTTAATTTTATGTGTATGATTTGTATGTATGCAGTGGCCATGGGCTTGAAGAAGACATCAGACCTACTGGAACTGGAGCTGTAGAGTGTTGCGAGTTTCTATGTGGGTGCTAGGATCTGAACCAAGGTTCTCTGGAAAAGCGACATGTGCTCTTAACTGCTGAGCCATCTCTCAAAGGCAGTACCAATAATGTGACACAAATCATTTCAATGAGGAACAGAGCAATTAATGTACAAAGTAGATAACACAAAAATGTTAAATTTTGGGAAAAAAAAGTCTTTCACATGTGCTTCTTACAAGTAAAGTAAAGAGGAAATCCAAAGAGAACAGCCAAAGACCAACCTCAACTACCCTCTACAACTTCCTGTTTATTCCCTACATCTAATTTGGTAAGAAATCTGTTCAGGCTCTGAAAAATGAAGGTAGAAAAATTAAATACTTACAGGCAATTAGTACTAAGGTGTGAGCATTTATGACAAATACGCAGAAGGAAAGATGAAGACTGCAATAATCTAGAAAAGACAATGTCAGTGTAAAAGAGAAGGCCACTGCTCAAATACTGTCCTCTCTCCCTCCCTTAGTATATAACTTTTAAGTTTATTTTCTTTTTGAAAAATGTGTATGTGTGTGCTTACTTGACCATAGCTATCTAAAGTACATGTGTGCGTACATGTGCCCACAGAGACCATAAAGGAGGGATAGATCCTTTGGAACTAAGTTGCAAGTGGATGTGAGCAACCATGTGGTTGTTGGGGAATCAACCAGTGTCCTTGAAAGATCATCCAGTTCTCTTAACAACTGAACCACCACTTCAGCTGTCCTTTTGTATTAGGTATGTAGGAGGTATAGTATATAAATTACATAATAAGTCAATCTAGATGTTGACAACATAGAGAGGAAAGTGATCTGAAAGATGGGGTGTGGGTGGAATAAGTCTGGCTGATTTAGTCATTTAGAACTTTGAAGAAGGTGGTGATAGAAAATCTTTGGTAAAATACAAATAAATATGTGAAACCTTGTAAATACTTCTATTATCATCTCCATCACACAGGCAAGAAAATTCACTCACAAATAAGTATTTGACTCAACTTACATAGTTTTATTTCAAATAATGGTCTCCCTATCTAGCTGTCTATTCCAGAATTCTTTAGTTTTTTATGCTAATTTAAAATAAAAAATTACTTTATTTCCCTCATATAAACAAATAGAGAAGGCACAAACATAATAAAAAATAAACAAATGTCTTTCATATCAAAAGACAAATGATGTGGAAATGCAGCAAAGTTTTGTCTTTGGCCTACATGAGGGGTTTCAGTTATCTTCCTTGTACCCAGTAGAAGGCATCAGAGGAGTGGATTCAACAGTGTAAGAGCCATTCAGTCTGCTGCCTACTTGTCCTGTTAGGTATTGCTTTGCTTAAACAGTGTTAAAAATGACTCTTAAAAAACCATACGCAACTCTGCAACCATCCTTAGTTCCAGAAGTCTGAGGATATACTGACATAATACCACAAAACCATACAGAATAGCCCAAGTTTCCCCCACTGCCTTCAAGTCATAAACACCAAAAGCTTCCTGGGGCAAACACACTTGGATGTCCATTCAGTTGCTACTAGATATAGGAAGATGGGGAAAGAGACAATTCTCTCTGCCAAAGGAGTTGCCTCTTTATTACCTTTATTACCACTATGTACATGTAACTGGTTCTGTCTTCTATCTACTCTTCATTTCTCCTCAGTGTAGAGGGCTCTTACTTATTCATTTCAGTTTATTTTCCATCTTCTATAAGGAATCCCTGACTACTTACTCATTTTTATACTTGTCCCATAGTCACACCATTCTGTCTCCTGTTCAGTAATTACCAAAGCCTGAAGATAACTGGTCTACCTGTCCACTGTTATTGTCAATAAAATAAAATAAAAGCTTTGTGAGGAAAGGAACTAGTCTATCTTACTTTCTCCAAATTGTATACTTCTGGAATCCTACTTCAGTCAGAATTCCCATACAGAAAGTGCCCATATAGAATACTTCAATCAAGGGTAAGCTACATTCACAGTGAAGGTGAACGATCATTCAGAAAGAAGTTTTCCTGAAAACTATATTTGTAGACAACAAATTGAGTCTTATCATGGTTGATACTATCAACAAGTACAAATCTGTCTAGGACAACAGAGCCCTTCCTATCTCAAGTCTACCCAGAGGTAGACTGCTTCTGATCTGACACACAGTTTTACAGTACTTTGGCAGTGACTAACCCCACCTGTACTTGTTCACATAAGGAACCTCAGAGCATGGCTTCTTTCTGAAGAAAGATGGAACAGCCATCTTTCCCCAGACATTATCCTTTACACATGGAGTAAGAGATTTTCCAGCACAGAATAGTCTTTGGCTACAGGCAAATATAAAGCCATAAGAAATAAAGTTCACATAAGAGCACACATGCTGTGAAGAAGGTATGATGTTTGCTGAGTCTCAAGATTTTTTAATTGTGTTCTGATTCTATGTCCTTTGAACTTCATGCCAAATCTGCCAGATAAATAAGTTTGAATTCTCAGTTGGATGTCCTAAATACATAGTATAAATAAAAGCTGATCAAAACCTTTTCATAACTGTTAAAAGGGTTATAATAGGGCAGGAAATAAAGTGTACCCCCTACTTAGTAGTGACGGATGCTGTGTTTTACAGTGGAAAATTCATTTCTTTATGTTTGCAACCATTTATGAAAGCTTTCAAAGTAATGACATGTAGAATACCCTTTGAACAATACAAGGAGATCTAGATTTGCTGAGTGCTAAAGAGTCTTGGAAGTTACATTTACTTTCTATTACCTCACTCTTTGGAGTAAACAGGAGGGGAGGGCACCAGAGCTTAAGATTTTCTTAATTGATCCACCCTTCACGGGGAAAGCCTGTGGAAGCATTTTCACAAATTGCAGGCCCTGTTTCTTTAACTGTCAGTTCCTACTACCCTACAAAGCTCGGTGCCTGAAGAGAAACTCGATATAATAGGTTTATCTTTAAAATAAGACATGAATGCAATGCAAATATAATGCTATGCATTTTAATTCTACATTTTTAATGGGGGAGGGGAACATTTCCACCTCAAAAGAAAATGAATGCATGTCCACAACTTCTGCTTTGGAACTTTTAATGTCAGGCTGAATCTACATATAGTAAGTGACACGGTGGAGTGGATGACTAACTAAGTAAAATCAAGGACATCAATTTAGGGACATTTAGTCTCATAACTGAGCATTAGACTCAACTTGAATAGCTAATGTCTTGTGCTGGGCTTATTGCTAACACTAAGAAGGAGTTGATAAGTATAAAGATGGCCTGGGACTTCAAAGATCCAGTCTTCCTCTAACAATTAGCAATAAAGGTACTTATGTAGCCTTTCACAGAGTACCAGTCTACATTAGTTAATGCTATACTGTAGTGCTTGTGAAATTCTCTCTCTCTCTCTCTCTCTCTCTCTCTCTCTCTCTCTCTCTCTCTCTCTCTCTGAATGTTTCACTTCCAAAATGATGTGCTAAGGCTACATGGGATTTTTAAGATGGGGCTTTCCCTTCCACACATATGCTTTCATTCTCCCAAGAAATAAATTTTAAAAATATAAGAAAGCACTAACTAAACAACAGTGATATTTCTAATGAAAGGAATAGAAAAAACAGAAATGGATGATTACTCTAAATTGGGCTATATAGAGAAAGTGACACTTTAGTTCACAGTTTCTGGACATTGCCTTATTTTGTATTTTACAAACTTATTCTGAATAGGAAACACTTTTCCTTTGAAGGGAAGAAAAAATTGGTAAATCTAGTCAAATTGTCTCATATCTAAAACTCTGCCTAAGAATCATAGAAGGCAACTAAATATTTCTGAAATTCTGGGAAAAATATTGAATATAGCATATTAATGTGTGTGTCTGTGTGTTGTGTATGTATGATGTACACATGTCATGGTTCCTGTGTAGAGGTGTGAGGATAAGTAGTAGAACTTGATTCTCTCTTTCCACTAGGTGAGTCTCTGAGGTTAAACTTGGAGAAAAATACCTTCACCAGCTAAACCACCACCTTGCCCTTGAAAACAAATATCTTTAATTTACAAATCAATGTGAGATCAATTTCTAACTCCTCATTCTTTTGTTTCCTCACAATTAATTTCAAACCAAACTTTTCATTTTTTTCTTGGGTATAGAAGTTCCCCATGACACCTAGCTCTCACATACAGCATGAATGCCCTTTATTTCAGTTAGGAATTCATTAGTTACAAGAGGCAAGGCCACTGTTGGGTCTTGGGGAGTTTTCTCAAGGTCATGACATATTGCCTGAGGGATGAACAGGGCCTTTAGAGCCTTTGTTCAAGAAGCATCTGTTCCTAAAGCCTAAGAAAGTATGAAAAAGCAAATGTATCATAACCCTTTACAAGTAGGTTCCTTGAAATTCTGCTGTATAGTGATTGCATTTTAATAACACTTTTTTTTAAAGTTTCTATCCATAACATAAATTAATTATGTAGATGCTCCATATAAGTTGCATTGAGTCACATCAGGCTCCACTATACTGAGCCTTACCATATTAATTTACTGCAGGGTTCCTATCCCAAAAATTCATCATTCTTCATTAAGGTTTGATTGTCATGAGGTAGAAAAGCACAGGTGAAGTAACCCTGCATGTGGATTTTCACTCAAAGTGCACACTGTCCTGGTGTGTGCTTGGAGAGCTCACTTACACAGCAATCAACAGAAACCTTGTGACAGTACTACAGGACAGCCAAGGTGCTTATGTAAGTGGAAAATGACTTTAATGCAGATGAGTCACCAAGATTCCTGGAACTCTAGAACACAAGAATACCAAGTACATGCTTCTAGATAGATATTGGTCATGGTGAAAAACACCCTGGAAATTTCTATGAAATTATGCAGCAAAGACTCTCATGCCTTAATTATATGTGACTCAGTAAACTTATAAAAATGACAAGCTTATTGCAAATTGTTATTTAAAAAACATGCCACTCCATAAAAAGTTGAACTGAATATAGTTTAAATTAAATAGAAACTAAATTTTGAAGATATAAATTGGTCAGGCAGAGGACAAGCTTTTAGAATGAGCTCTATATTTCTGACAAATTCTCTAAGTTGAATGTTAAGTATAATTAAAAGGATTAGTGTAGTGGAATTATGTTTTGGTACACTGTAAACATTTGTCCCTCCTACTGATTTAATAAAAAGTTGATTGGCCAGAAGGCAGACAGGAAGTGTAGGTGGGGCTACTGGACTAAGAAAACTCTGGGAACAGGAAGAGCAGGGCAAAGACACAAAGATGACATCAGAGAGGGATACCAGCAGATGCAGAGGACAGAAAACAACCATGTTGCTCTAAGAAAAGGCACCAAGCCACATGGCTAAACAAATTAATGAAAATAAGTTGAGTTAAAAAGGAAAAAAACTAGTTAGCAATATGTCTGAATTATAGGTCAATCAGCATGAAATTAATATAAGCCTTTGTGTGATTATTTGGGGCTGCTTGTAGCAGGGCTTCAAAAGGACCCAAACCTGGGGCAAGGCCAGAAAGTCCAGGCCAGAAACTTCATATTACAGATTTGAATAAGAAGAATTTAATTTCTCTGAAAGTAAGTTTCTATAGAGGCTGTCAACCTTCAAACTGTACTAGTAAATTACCCTGCAATGGTATTGAAAACATTTAAATATCATTGGTTAATTATTTCTTTAAAAAAATAAACCTATAATGCCTAACTTCTATATTTATTTGTTGTTGGGTTTTTGTTTTTTTTTTTTTTAATTTTTATCTTTTACCTCTACAGAGTCATCCATTAGTTCAATTCTTTTTTTTCTACATTGGCTTCCCATTCTTTATATCAAAGAAAATTACTCTACTCTCTCAAATCCTTTGAGCAGAATGTTCCATGTGTCTTCTCACAATAATGTAATTTCAAAAGTCTCCAGATTGTACAAAGCTGAAGGAAAATAAGTGTTCCTATGTTGAAGAAACCATTTTATTGTATCCTACAACATACATAATTACTAATTATTTATTTAAAAGGAAATTTAAAAACTAGTGGAAAAGAAAATACATGTAAAACTGAAAATAGTCTTCTATGCTAGATTAATAGACAAAAGTAACTGGCTAAAATAAGAAGACACTCAGCCCCAACAAGCAAGTCAATACCAAATAGGAAAAAGAGCTCTACTTAGTAAAGGTTAAATAAATGGAGGTCTGATTGTTAACTAGTTCATGGAGAACTGTTTATCTTTACAAATGAAGGTTATTTTTCAAACCATCAAATTAGGGTGAACAAAGCTTTGAAAAGCATTGACAAAACCAATTTTGGGAAGAGTATGAGAAGCCAAAAGTATCAAACATTATTAACTAGCAGAATTTTAAATGTTATCCTCTACCATTTTTTAAAAATAACAATTTGTTGAAAAGTATATATAACACAGTGTCTAGGAATCTAAAAATGTAACCCAACAAAATTTTTATGAAACCCTACTAATATTTTTATGAAAATAGAAGAAAAGTATATGCAGATGCTTATTCCAGCAGCAGCTATCACTGAGATAATAATGAACGCATGGAGGTTCCTCAGAGAGGAACCTATTATCCTATTGGAATACTTACGCACCATTGACTTAAAGACCTTTGAGAATACACTGACCAGGGAGGCATAGAGCTCCAATGAGCAGAAGTTTCATTTTACAGAGAACCACACAACTTGTCTTTTAATTCTCATAAATAAGACATCCATATTAGAAATCAAGCATTTAGGGAGCAAACTGTGACTTAAGAAATCAACCGTAATAAATTCAATGACTATATCTATCTTTGTCAGTTTGAGGATTATGGGTATTTAAACAACGACAATTAGAAATGACAAACAACATTTGTTCTCCACGGTTCTGTATTCAGTGGACTGAACCTTTATCTAAACTCGGTTACCTACGAATGTAACAAACTATCACAAGGTAGGTTTAAAAAGCAAGTTAAGGCATATGTATAATGCCAGGTAGCTTAGTACCTACCTCAAAGCCAGGGCTCACGGGAGACTGAAACATGAAGTTGAAAGAGCAAGGAGCAGACAAAGGAGGAGATTAAAAAGAGAAAAGACAGAAAAACAAGGTTATTAGAGAAAAGCAGTCCACATTAGTCAATGATGTTTAAACATAGGCACAGGTGTTGTCAGACAGAAGTGAAATGCTACGTATTGTGCCCATACTAAAGTCCAAACTGGAAAATGTTTTTATATTTTAAATGGAACAGGAGCTACCAATTCACAGATGCAAAACATTTTGAAATTATGAATAGTGGTTAAAAAAAAAAAAACAAACTATGGTCTTAGTGATGAGGATGGTTCTTGTACCTTGTTGAAAATAAATTAGAGTCAAAATGAAGTATTTTTGACCTTTAAGTAAAAGATTAGGCTTTCTTCACAAATAATTCTTGCTCTTAAGGTGAAATAGAGAAAAAGGTCATTAGAGTAATCAAACATTGCATAGCTGTTATTTGCCTGCAGGTGAGAATGAGCTAAAGCATAGTCACTATCTGATCCAAGGATGGCAAACATGGGAGAGCCAGATATAATTGGTGTAGGAAGACAAACACAGGCCTGGAGAGATGACTCAGTGGTTAAGAGCAATGGCTGCTCTTCCAGAGAATGTGGGTCCTATTCCCAGCAACATGTAGTGCTTCACAACTGTCTGTAAATCCAGTTTCAGGGGAGCCAATGCCTGTTTCTTACCTCTTCTGACACTGAGTGTTCAAGTAATTTACAGATATACATTCAAGCAAATTAAAAATTTTTAAATTTTAAATTACTTTTAAAAAGAAGGTAAATATGTCTAAGGTACATGTTTTGCTCATTTTGTTGATTTATGATTTCACTCTTATTTAAAATATCATTTGAAAATAAAAAAAACACATTTAAGTTGTCTTTAAAAATTTCAGTGTAAAAGATATTGAATATATTTTTCACCTTTCTTTTTTAAAACAAATGGAAATATGTAGGCAATTATTCTATTTCATAACAAGAATCAAAACAAAAACTCTATTTGAGACATTAAAAAACTGTAATACTGTGCTGATGTTACTGATTTTCTTCCTACTTGTTAAAATAAATTACATTTAATTTAATTTAATTTTATTTTAATTAATAAAATAAACTACATTCAAAAAAAATCTTATTACTTGTTTTTGAAAACTCTGTATTTTCACGTGTAATACACTGACATTAACTCAGGGGCATGAGAGCTCTGGGCAATTAGAGTGATGTTTTATCAAAATAACTTGGCATCCAGTACTATCTGTGCAGTTTGTGAGTTGATGAGAAATAGATGGGGCATTCAGAGGCAACAACTTCTTGGTTGAATATAAGTCTTCTCTCTTCAGGATGAAGCCTACTTCATCATACTTCTTCTTTAAAAGTCTGGTAGAATTCTGCACTAAAACCATCTGGTCCTGGACATCTTTTGGTTTGGAGGCTTTTAATGACTGCTTCTTTCTCCTCAGATTTATACATCTGTTTAAATTGTTTATCGATCTTGATTTAACTTTGGTAAGTGAGACACTTTTTCTCCTACTGGTTTGCCTCATCCTGCCTTGATATTGGGGCTTGTGCTTAGTCTTATTGTGTCATGGTAGGCCATGTTCAGTGGATACCCCTAGGAGGCTTGCTGTTTGCTGAAGAGAAAAGGAGGAGGAGTGATCTAGGGGTAGGGGAGTTGGGAAGACTAGGAGGAGTGAATGGAGGAGAAACTGAGATCAAGATGTGATATATTAGAGAAGAAAAAACATTAAAGGCTACTACATAAAATAATGTCAATCACATAAACAAACACTATAAATGTCAGCATGCCATGTCACATTAAAATATTTTATCTACACAGTGAATTTCTTATTGATAAATAATGACAGTTTTCTAACCCTATTTCTAACCCTATTTTAACTGAATGAAAGAAAACTCAGAAGTTAATCAATAATAACTCTAACATAACATTTTATCCCTTCCTCACATAACTTGTGATAAGACTTTCTATTTGAAGCTATAGGAGTACACTTTTTTTTTTTTTTTAAATTTTGGCCTTTGTTTATTAATAGACATTTGTAAGAATATTTTTCTAATTATTTTTAGTTTTTTCTCTTTCTTTTTTTATTATAAATGAAGTCATATTTTCTATCTGTGTATATTCTTATTCAAAGTCCCTTCTCACTCCCACGCCCTCCAGTCACTCTCTCTTCTCCACATATCCACATCTCCTCCCCAGCAAGGGCAGGAGGACCCAAGGTCCCAATATTGCTCAGTTCAGAATCCAATCCTGGAGGATCCAGTTTCCTTATCCCCAGATCAAAACTGAGGCAGGTGTTCCTCTAGAGGGAGTGGGATCCAAGGTGTCAGTCCAAGGTGTTTCAGATTACAAGCTGTCCAGTAGTAGCGGTTTGCACCTTGGACATGCTTTGCTTTTTGTTTTTTGTTTGTTTGTTTTGTTTGTATGTTTTGTTTTGTTTAGAGTATACTAATGAATGAGTACATCCTCTGTTTATCTTTCTGGGTTTAAGATACTTCACTCAAGAGGATATTCTCCAAATCCATCCATTTGGCTCCAAATTTTAGGATATCATTTTTTCTTACTACTGAGTAGTACCCCATTGTGTAGGTGTATTACAGTTTGTTAATCCATTCTTCAGTTGAGGGGCATCTGGTTGTTTCCAGGTCTTGCTGTTACGAATAGTGCTGCTATGAACATAGTTGAGCTAATGCCATTGGAGTGCAAATATGCATCTTTAGGATATATGCCCAATAGTGGTATTGCTAGATCCTTGGGAGATGAATTCTTAGTTTTCTGAGAAACTGACATATTGCATTCCAGAGTAGCTGAACAATCTTACACTTCCACCAACAATGGAGGAGTGTTCCCCTTGCTCTGCAACCTCTCCAGCATAGGCTGTCATCTGTGTCTTTTATCTTAGCCAATCTGACAGATGTAAGATGGTATCTCAAAGTTGTTAAGATTTGCATTTCTCTGATGGCTAAAGATGTTGAGCACTTTTTCAAGTACCTTTCAGCAATTTGTAAGTCTTCTGCTGAGAATTCCCTTTTTAGTTCTGAACCCCAATTTTTCACTGGGTTATTCCAGGGTTTGGGCTCTAATTTATTGAGTTCTTTATATATTTTAGAGATCAGTCCTCCATCACTTTTGGAGTTGGTGAAAATCTTTTCCCATTTTGTAAACAGTCTTTTTGTCCTATTGAGATTGTCCTTGACTTTACAGAAGCTTCTAAGTTTCAGGAGGTCCCACTTATTAATTGTTGTTCTTAGTGTCTGTGCCACTGGTGTTACATTTAGGAGGGGTCCACCTATGCCAATTCGTTGAAAGGTATTTTCAAATTTTATCTCTATGAAGTTCAGAGTGGCTGGTTTTATGTTGAGGTCTTTGATATACTTGGATGTGAGTTTTGTGCAGGGTAATAGGCTTGAGTCTATTTGCATTTTTCTACACACTACCATCCAGCTATTCCAACACAATTTGTTAAAGATACTATCTTTTTACCATTAAATATTTTGGGCCTCTTTGTTGAAGATCGAGTGTTCATCGTTTTTGGGTTAATGCCCTGATCTTCAATTTGATTCCATTGATCCACAAGTCTGTTTTTATGCCAGTAACAGGCTGTTTTTAATACTTTAGCTCTATAGTATAACTGCAAGTTGATGCCTCCTGAGTTTCTTTTGTTGAGCAAAATTGTTTTGGCTAACCTGGCTTTCCTGTTATTCCAAATGAAATTTAGTATTGTTCTCTTAAGGTCCGTAAAATATTTTGTTTGGATTTTGATGGGAATTTCATTGAATGTGTAGATTACTTTTGGTAGAATTGCCATTTTCACTATGTAGGTCCTACCTATCCAGGAACATGGGAGAGCTTTCCATTTTCTGATATCCTCTTCAATTTTCTTCTTCAGTTATTTAAAATTTTTGTCAAATAGGTCTGTTACTTCTTTGGTTATAGTTACTCTAAGGTATTTAATGCCATTTGCAGCTATTATAAAGAGTGATGTTTCTCTTAATTTTTTTTGCTCTTTTATCTTTAGTGTATCAAAAGGCTACTGACTTCTTTAAGTTAACCTTGTATCCTGATACATTGCTAAAGGTGTTTATGAGCTGTGGAATTTCCCTGGTAGAATTTTGTGGGTCACTTATGTGTACAATCATATCATCTGCAAATAGAGAGTTTCACTTCTTCTTTCCCAATTTGTATCCCCTTAATCTCCTTTTGTTCTCTTATTGCTTTAGCTAAAACTTCGAGAACTATATTGAATAGATAAGTGGAGAGAAGTCATCCCTATCTAGTTCTGGATTTTAGTGGGATTGCTTCAAGTTGTCTCCATTATGTTTGATGTTCGCTGTCAGCTTCTTATAAATTGCCTTTATTATATTTAGGTATTCTCCCTGTATTCCTGATATCTCCAGAGCTTTTATCATAAAGGAGTGTTGGATTTTGTCAAAGGCTTTTTCAGTATCTAAGTATATGTTCATGTGTTTTCTTTTCCTTTAGTTTGTTTATATGATGGATTACATTTACAGTTTTTTGTATGTTGACCCATCCCTGCATTTCAGAGATGAAGCCTACTTGGTCATGGTGGATCATATTTTTTATATATTGTTGTATACAGTTTGCCAAAATTTTGTTGAGAATTTTAGCATCAATATTCATGAGGGAAATTGGTCTGTAGATCTTCTTTGTTGTGTCTTTGAGTGGCTTGGATATTAGAGTAATTGAGTCCTCATAAAAGAAATTTGGCAATATTCCTTTAGTTTCTACAGTGTGAAATAGTTTGAGGAGTAATGGTAGTAATTCTTCATTAAATGTCTGGTAGAATTCTGGACTGAATCCATTTGGACCCGAGCTTTTTTTTACTTGGGAGGCTTTTAATGACAGTTTCAATTTCCTTAAGAGTTATAAGTTTGATCATCATTTAATTTTAGTAAATGGTACCTGTCCAGACATCTATCCATTTCCTCTAGGTTTCTCATTTTTGTAGAGTTTAGATTTTCAAAGTATGACCAGATAATTCTCTGGATTTCCTAGGGATCTACTCTTATGTCACCTTTTCATTTCTGATTTTGTTGATTTGGATGCTCTCTCTCTGCTTTTTGATTAGTTTGGATAAGGGTTTATCTATCTTATTGACTTTCTCAAAGAACCAACCCTTTGATTCATTGATTCTTTTTAATGTTCTTTTTGTTTTAATTGTGTTGATTCCAGCTCTAAATTTGTTTATGCCCTGCGATCTACTCCTTCTAGGTGAGTTTGCTTTTTATTGTGATAAGGCTTTCAGCTGAGCTGTTAGTTCTCTGTGGGATTTCTCTAGGCTGTTCATATAGGCATGTAGTGCTATGAATTTTCCTCTTAAGACTGCTTTCATTGTGCCCCACAAGTTTGGGTACCTTGTGGATTCATTTTTGTTAAATTCTAGGAAGACTTTGATTTCTTTATTAATTTCTTCCTTGACCCAATGATAGTTCAGCTGAGTGATGTTTAGTTTCCTTGAGTTGGTAGGCTTTCTGTGATTTTTGATGTTGTTGAATTCTAACTTTAGGCCCTGATGATTCGATATGATAGAAGGGATTATTTCCATTTTTTGTATCTGTTGATATTTGCTTTGTGACCAATTATGTGGTTGATTTTAGAGAAAGTTCCATGTGGTGCTGAGAAATATGTGTATTCCTTTTTGTTTGTGTGGAAGCTTCTGTAAATATCTATTAAGCCATTTGCATCACATCTCTGTTAGAATCCTTATTTCTCTGTTTAGTCTCTGTTTGGTTGAGCTATCCAGGGGTGAAATTGGGGTATTGAAGTCTCCCACTATTAGGCTGTGATAGTTGATGTGGGATTTGAGCTTTAGCAGTGTTTCTTTTACATAGGAAGGTGCCCTTATATTAGGGACATAAATATTCAGGATCGAAATCTCCTCTTGACCAATTTTTCCTGTGATGAATAAGTAATTACCATCTTGGTCCCTTTTAATTGCTTTTAGCTTAAAGTCTAGTTTGTTAGATATTAGGATGGCAACCCTAGCTTGTTTCTTAGGACCATTTGACTGAAAAATCTTTTCCCAACTCTTTATTCTGAGCCTGTGTCTATCTTTGTGGTTGAGGTGTGTTTCTTGTATGCAGCAGAAGGAAGGCTTCTGTTTTTGTATGTATCTTGTTTGTGTGCATCTTTTTATAGATGAATTGAGTCCATTGATATTAAGGGATATTAGTGACCACTGATTGATATTTCCTGTTATTTTTGGTGGTAGTTTGTATGTATTTCCTTTCTCTGGGCTATTCTTCTGTGCGATTATTGATTGTTTGTGGTTTCATGGGTGTATCTGGGATTCTTAGGTTGGAGTTTTCCTTCTAATGCTTTCTAGAGGTCTGGATTGGTAGATAGGTATTGTTTCAGTCTCACTTTGTCATGGAATATCTTGTTTTCTCCATGCATGGTGACTGATAATTTTTCAGGGTATAGTATTCTAGTTTGGCAGCCATGCTCTTTTAGCGTCTGTATAACTTCTGACCAAACCCTTCTAGCTTTCATCGTTTCCATTGAATAGTCAGGTGTTATTTTGATGGGTCTGCCTTTATAAGTAAGTTGGCCCTTTTCTTTTGCAGCTCTTACAATGTTTTCCTTATTCTATATGTTTTTTGACATGATTATTTATGTGGTGAGCAGACTTTTTTTTGGGATCCTATCTATTTATAGGGGACATTGCATGGCTTGCTCCACCTCCAGGGCAAACAGTGTCATCATGTAAGGACTCAGGCTTTGAAATTCAGACTCCTGTCCAGAGCAGAGTCAGAGATCAAGCAGAACCATGGCTCAAAGGAGACAGGAGACACACAAGCCCTCTTGCTACAACTGACAAGGAGCAGCCTAATCGTGAATCCTTGCAGCCATGGGTAGATGCCAGTGCAAAAATACATATAATAGTAGAACAACAAGGCAACTCTAGAAGAAACTGGTGGTTCTACAACTACAAGACCTGAGCAGAGCAATGAAGTGGAAACAGAAGGAAACAACACCAAAAAAACCTTTATAAAGATTATTGAAGCCTTCACAGAAGATATTAAAAAATCCCTTAGAGAAATAGAAGAAAATACAAACAAAAAATCGAAGAGATGAACAAATCCTTTAAAGAAAACCAAAAAAATATAAACCAAAAAATGAAAGAAATATTCCAGGAACTCAAAACTGAAATAGAAGCAATAAAAAGGCACAAAATGAGGCAAAGATGGAAATATAAAATCTGAAGAAAAGAGCTGTAACTACAGATACAAGCATAACCAACAGAATCCACGATATGGAAGGAGAAAATCTCTGAAGTGGAAGACTTCGTTAGCGGAAATAGATACATCAGTCAAAGAAAATACTAATACCAAAAAAGCCATAACACAAAATGTTCAGGAAATCTGGGACAATATGAAAAGACTTAACTTCAGAATAATAGGAATAGAAGAAGGAGAAGAATACCAGCTCAAAGGCACAGATAATGTATTCAATAAAATCATAGAAGAAAACTTTCCTAACTTAAAGAAGGAAATGCCTTTAAAGATAAAAGAAGCTTACATAACACCAAATTGTACACATTTAAAACCAGTGGCTCTCAAATTGTGGGTTTTGCTTATGATTTTTATCTTCTTTATAGTTATTGTTAATTTATCAGTATTTTAAATTCATTTTACTGTTTTTCTTGATAAATACAAAATAAATAAATAAAAAACAAACAAACAAACAAAAGAAAGGAGGAGGGGCTGGCTTAGTTGGTAAAATGCTTGCTGGGCAATCAGGAGGAACCGAGTTCGGATACCCAGCACCCACATGAGAAGCTGGCCAACAAAAAAACAAAAAACAAAACAAAACAAAAAAAAAAAACCAGTGGCTCTCAAATTGTGGGTTTTGACCCATCTTCACAGGGTTTGCTTATCAGATATCCTGCATATCAAATGTTTACATAATGATTAACAACAGTAGTAAAATTAAAGTTTTGAAGTGACAATGAATAATTGTATGGCTGGGGATTACCACAACATGAGGAACTGTATTAAAAAAATGTCACAGCATTTGGGAGGTTGAGAACCATCATTTTAGAAATGTTAAAGCGCTGCCTGCCCAGGGAGGGGATGGGGAGTTGTGGAGAAGTAAAAATGACCTGATGTGGCGGGAGGGGGAAGGGACCTTGAATAAGGATATACAGGGATGGAAAAAAAAATTCAGAGGGAAAGCTGAACACAAAGTAAATATATGTGTAGCAATCTTATTTGCATTATCATCCTTGATTAAAAAAAAAAAAGAAACTGAGTGAGTTCTCTAGAAACAAAAGAAAAATAAATAAATAAAACAAAAAAACCTGTGAAATGCAAAAGAGAGAGAGAGAGAGAGAGAGAGAGAGAGAGAGAGAGAGAGAGAGAGAAATGTTAAAGCTGTAATTTGTAAGAAGCAAGGAGTATAAAGTTTAAGGTATAAATCTTGATGTGATATTGTATATATAGAGAGAGAACTTTTCAGGTAAGACACAGAATTCTTTTAGTCCCTAGATAGCACTTCTCCTCGGTCCCAGATAGCATCCCACCAAGAGGAAGCATTATTTTCCTGTTCTTCAACATAAATTTTATTTGCCTAAATTTTATTTCAAATCTTGAATACATAATATGCATTCTTTTGTATCTGCCTTCTTTTTTGATGGGAGCTTCATTATGCTATCCAGACTGAGTATCTTACCTTTCATTATTGCCTTTTCCATGAACATCCTGATCTGGAACTACAGGTATGAACTATAATGCCTAGTTGATTTCTTTACTTAAATATTGCTTTGTAAAATTAACCCGTGTTATTTAGTGAATATAACTTCCTTAATCACATTGAACATATAGACACAAACTACTGAGTTAGTGTTGCTTTTGTGTACATGGTTTTAGAGCTGGAAAGTCGCACTCATGAAATGTCAAAAACACATTTACCTAAACAAGACATACATCATGATAATGTCAGATGACTTGTCAGCATGGAGGCTCCTACAATCCATGGCTTCTGAAGGAGAGAGAATCAGTTTTCTCAGGGAGTGAATTCCCTGATAAATTTTTTCCATTCTAAGAAAACATGTTCTTAATTTAAATAATGCCTCGTTTGTTGATTCATTTTCTTTTTCTCAGTGATTTAAGTTTTCCGTACACGACCTTTTCCTATTTCAAGTATTTTCATTTATCTATCATTGTTATTTCCTGGAAAATTATATTGGACTTAGAATTGATTTGTATATGGTTCGAAGGAGGGTTAACATATTTTCCAGGTTGGACATGATGGGGCACACCCATATTCCCAGCACATGGGAAGCAGATGCAGGAGGATCTCTGTAATTTCCAGGTCAGTCTTGTCTACCTGGTTAGTTCACAGCCAGAGCGACACATTATACATAGTGACAGTCTGTCTCAAATAAAAAAAAAATTCCATTTTTTTTCCTATAGAGATATTTTGTGAATTCCAGGAACATTTACCAAGAAACCTATCCTTCATAGCAGTTCTGTTCTATATATCAGTCAATCTGCATACAGCTTCTGGTTCTATTATAATTTTCTGTTGGTGTGACACTATATTATCTTATATATTTCATATGTAAACACTGTGCAACACAACATTATATTAAATGCATTTTTATTAATGGTAATTATCCAGTTTTATTTTATGTCAGGAATTCTCAAAAGTAAAAAATTGTCATTTTGGGCCATTGTTCTATTAGAAAAACACTGCATCATGTCCTCTCTCTGACTGAAACTTCAAGTCCTGATTGCCTTGGAAGTTCACAGGTGCCTTCAAATACTGGTTTTTTCCATTTCTGTTTTATTTTATTCAGAATTTATAATTGTTCCTTGTAGGAGAATGTATTTGATATGAGCTTCTCTTTCACATTTAAAGACAAAAGGAAGGATTGTAAATTTGTGGTGTAAAGTTAGGCTTCATGTAGCTTCTTCACAACTGACTCAATTTATGTCAATAAAAGATGAGAATATACAGAGAAATATATGTATTACAATTATTTTAATAGACATCTAAGTACAAATAGTGTATCCTACTTAAGAATTTTCTCATTTTTCTTTTCTTTGTTTCTAATAATACTATTATAGGTTACAATAAAAGCATCCATGTGCATTTCGTTGCTCTGTGATGAGGTCATGACACCGGGTTGTCTGAGTGGTTCAGTATTCTGGAGAGAGCATAATGGATATGGTTTGCTGTCAACATGAATGACACATACAGCTTGCAATACAACATATACTGTTTTGTTATCTCTATCTTAGCAGGGCTATATAAGTCTGAAATTCAACTTATTTGCCTAAACTGGACAAATTCATAGAATAACAATGTCTTACTCTGTGTGGAAACTAGTAATCCTATAGTCAAAATAGTCCATTGTAACATAGTTTTTTTGTTTTTTGTTTTTTTTTTTTTTTTTTTTTTTAGGAAACGTTTTTACATGTCATCATAGATGTACAAAGTACACATTCTAGGGGCATTAATGAGCAAAAGCATCTTTGCACAAGCCATCCTTCTCTGAAATAAGTTGTTCTTTATTATATACAGTACCAAAAGTTTTTACTGTTATTACCATGATATCACTTCTTATTAGAGTTCACTATGGATGAAAAGAGACATATTTGCCCTGGTCCAAGTGTGTCTGGCTACATCAAGCAGAGTTTGCTCCCATCTGCACTAGCCAAGAGGAAACAAGTCAACAGAGAGATGGATGTCACACCGAAAATAGACTACTGTTTCCTAACTTCTAAGAAACGAGATAAAAGACACTCAGACGTTCCTTTGAGTACTCTGGATTTCAAGGTATATAAAACACGATCCTAAGAGCCAACATGTTGAATATGTCACAAACATTGTTTCTAAGGGCATTTCTATTTAAAGCTTGCCTGGAGAAAAGTTTATACAGGGCTAGGGAAGCTTATATTCTCAATATCTTTCAGTGTCTCATGGCCCTGAGTTCTTATTTTTTAATTAATATTTAAAAATTTTATTTCTGAAGCCTTGATGGATTTAGAAACCACTAGCATCTTATGATTTCATGAGTATGCTTTAAGTAAATGTTAAAAGCTCCTTTGAAAAAATGAATTTTATAGCATTTTACTATAGGAAATTTCCATCCATCAATGAAACATTAATGACCTTTGACATTTATGTGAAATACATTTTGTAATCAAGTTATTCAAATAACTTAATGATTATTTCAGCTGTATAAATATACCAATTAATAATTTTGTTTAAAAACATAAGTTTATAGTTATATAATTTAAAACATGGTTACCTATAAACTACATATATTATTTGTATATAGATTTGATTTGCTATGTAAATTAAGTTGTATCTATAAAATCTAAACTATTCACATGTAGTGACTCCAAGTATATATGCATGTATGTGTATGTATATGTGTGTGTATATAAACTTTTGTATGTGGCTATATACCTATATACACACATCATATCTTATGAAAATGTAGATTATATAGGTAAAACTAAGTGTGTATAAGTACATGCTATTCTTGATACATGGAAAAAAATGAACATCACCTAATCTAAACTACCTAGATTCTAGTCTACTGTAATAATAAATAGTTGAAGCTTTGGATTTCTTGGGCAAAATAATTCTTAAAAAGCCTTTTGTGGTAAATTTGAACATGATACAATTCATTTATAATTTTATTTTTACGTAATTCCAGTGTTCTTACTCCAAACATTGTGCCTTGCAATTACAGTTATCCCTACAACAACTGCTATAACTTATTAATCACCATTTTCAAATTTCAAACTCAACCAAAGAACTTCAAAGCAGAGCATACAATAACACTTATTTTAAGATCAAAGTTTTGAGTAAGTACATTTTTTGAAAAATACCATTTACTCTAATTAACTCATACTCATGGAATTACACAGAAACCAAATTTAGTTTCTGAATAGTACAAAAGTATCATAGTTATCTGTCTACTATAAAGGTATAGTACTTATCTTTCCCCAATAGTTTAAGTTAGGAAAAATGAAAAACAGAAGGCAATGCCACCAAGACAGCAGCATAGGCACAGGTTACAAAAATGAGTGGCCATCTGACATGTGGCTTATTCTGCAACAAAATTTACAACAAAATTTAAATTGTCATTTAAAATCACAAACAAATATTGTCCATGTAATATCAATTATAAATTATCATAGATAACTCTTTATATCCACTTAAATTTAAGGTGAACTTATTTGACCTAAACATCTCAGTAATTCTTATATTTTTGTCTTTCATCAATTTTTGTAATAACTGTACTATAATGTGTCAGTGACTAGTGAGATAAAGTAGACCAAAAGCTGTAGCCTGAAGCCATTAGTTATTTCAGAATCCTATTCTTGTTTAAAGTAGCTTACATAACCATCACACTATTCTTTCGTTAATGTCAGAAAGATAAAAATTAATTTTTCTCAAATGGTTTCCCTGTGTCCATCAGCTATTTCACAGGCACTAGAAATATTTTAGTTAAGTGCTAAACTTGTTAGTGTTCAATGACAAACTTATAAGGCTATCTGTAATGCCAAACAATAAGACTTTGGTATTTTCATAAAGGCAAATTTCAGATTCTAGATCAGAAAAAAATATTCAGGATGTTACAAGTCCTTGGAAATCGTCAGAGGAGATCATCTTTTGCAGCATTAACACATTGGTTCACACTTCTCAGGCCTTATGACCATATGGAACCTCACATATTTTTCGGTTTCACAAAGCTCAGGGGGGGAAGCAAACTCAAAGCTGTTGATCAACCTGTAACAGAGACCCCGTGGAAACAGTCATTAACACGAGGGCTGTGTCTTTCTCTTTGCATGTTTTCCTGGCCTGACACTGATATCACAATATCCCTCAGATTTCTCAAGCAAGTGGGGAATGGACAGACAGGAGGCCATACCAGCAGAGGCTCATCAGGGAGACTGGTGGCAAGCTCAGCAGATGATGTGCGGACAGAGCCGAGTCCAGTGAGGGAAACGTTTGAGAGCCTTCTCCTTCTCACAGCGCTGCAATTGTTAGGGATTTTAAATGCACATCTCTTATGGTAGTTCAGACCACATCCTGAAAAACAAGCATAAAAATAGCTCTCATTTAACCAGAAATTAAATCTATTCCACTATTACTTATAAATTAAGAATTTGAAAACATAGCACGACATCCATTTGTCTTCTAGCTACTTGGAAATGCAAATTTTCTCTTGTGTCTTCTCTGATTATTTTTGTTCCTTATTTTAACATGGGTTTCAGATTCTAATTTTGTTGTAAATGCTCAACAACTCCCCTAGTTCTTGTTTTTTAAATTTTTATTTATGTACTTTTTTGATGCTCAGACTAAAAATTAATTTGGGCTTAGAAAAATCTACAAATATATTTATAAAGTGAACCTACCATTTTAGCTTCTATCCTTTAAATGTGTGTGGGCACACAGAGGTACATCACATGTTTGGGTGACACTAATCTGAAGTTTGTTTCTGCAACTCACTTGTACACATGCCCTCAGGCAAATTATTTTATCTCAGTTTCCCAGTCTATAAAGTAGATATTAAAAATAACTATTCCACAAAACTAAGTTGATATATAAAGTACATTGCTTGTTATTTTTCAGTTTGTAGGTAGTTGGAAGCATATTTACCACTTTGGGAAGTTTTATCTTTTCTCAGTATTTATACTATGCACATTTCCCACATAACTGGCACTTGCTATTTATAATTCCCCTATCTGTCACAAAATAAGTAAAAAAAAAAAAACCTTTTTATAAAACATATATTACAGTTCACCCACTAAGATATACAATGCTTGATAAAGCTATTGTCCAGGAAGTCATGGGTATGGCTTTCACAAGAACAAAATGAGGTGTGGTCATTTGCTTCTGGTTTGGTGGGTATGAAGAATGCAAGAGTTATGGGGCTGTGGATATTTCTAACAAGACTTCAGCAAAAGGTCTGGGAGGCTGAGTAGTATTGCAGTTAAAGTCCCATAGGTCTAAGAAAACAATAAATGGCCATATGAGAGAAGTGATAAAGATATAATGGAGACCCCAGGAATTTGGAGATTCCAAAAATATGGGGTATCTCCTGAGAAAAGACTGATTATACAGAGCTAGCCTGAGAGAGGCCACCTTAGTTACAATCAGCAAAGCCATTAGAGCAGACTGTCTAAGCCAGTTAGAGATCATGCCATGCTACCATGTAGAGTACATGCTCGGCCTGGAGCTACAAGATTTGATGTTTGCTCTTCTGGGGTTCAGCCAAGTTTGGTGTGATGAACTTTTCTTGGCATTTTATGTCCTTTTGAATATGAATGCTTCCCAGTTTTATTATAGTTGAGAGTATGTAATATTTTGTCTATAAAGTCAATTTATAGCTGTTATGAAATTAGTGACATTGTTTAGCTCACATTCTTTGCCCTGATGTTCTGCTTCATTATAGACCAAGAAACAATGGAACTATGTGACTGTGAACTTAAACCTCTGACACCCTGAGCCCAAACACATCTTTCTTCCTTTAAGTGAAACTCTTTTGTCAAAGCAGAAAAAAAAAAACCATACAGTCCAAATCACACACTTTAGGCATAGCAACTGCTACATGGCTGGCTTTGAACTTCCACTCCACTGGTAAGAATTAAACAACTCAAGATTATTTACAGGTTGTATGCCAAAAGGGTGATCATTGTGGCCATGTTTGCAAACAGTTCATGCAGCCCAGTAGAGAACAGAGGGGAGGGCTACACGAGGCCTTGGGAATAAATGGCACTGTCCTTGCATACTGAATTCCAATTCAAGGAGTTTTCTCCAGGTAAATGCTGAAACCACAGTCTGATGTGAAAACACATATGGAAGTCCCATTTTACTCATTCAGCATTGAAGTGATCTTGGGTGGTTTGAGCAACCATCTCAGTCTCTGCTCCTTGTAAAGCTTATTATGCCAATTTCTGCCTTAAATAAGATGAAAATCTTAGTTTTAATTTCTGGCTTAAATATACCAGGAATTATAGTAGGGAATAATTCCATGTGAGGAAAGAAGTGAAAATTTTGCTTGTGGATGAGGTTAGAAATATCAAAGACAGGAAACTTAAAAACTGAACAAAATGTCCCATAAATGTTGGTGAGTACACACACTCAAAGATGAATGGAAGATAATTATGAGAGAGCAGGGCCAAGGAGACACACTGGAGCACAAGTTGAGCCCACACTAAGTTTGCTGGAGCAGAAAACAACTCACCTTCACATTTAAGGCCTTGGCGCACCAGCCCCCACAGCATTTCTCCACAATGATCACAGAAAGCAGGGGCTCTGTATGAATGAACAAAGAGAGCATGCGGCCGGATCTGGAAGTCTTCAAAGGTGGCAGAAGCTGCAGAAACAGCATGTTAAAAAATAAACTGAGTGAATAAAGTGGTCTGCAAACAAGCATGTCAAGTAATAGGTGAGTGAGTAGGGAGGCAATTCTGTGAACAAGCTATGGAAAACCAGCCGGGTGTAGTGGTGCATGTCTGAGAGCAGATCTACACGTGAAAAGTGGAAGAGAGAGGGTAGAAGGCCAGCCCTGGGTATAGAACCTGTTCAGGCCTAGCTCATCTTCTTACCACCTTACAGACTGTACAGAAAATAGAGTGTAACATGGCTTGTACTTTTATTCATTAAGCTTTATTCTGAATTATAATGTTATGCTTGGTGGCACAACAGCCTCTTTCTCCTACTTCACTTCATGGCAATGTTTCACACCATTTCAATAATAATAAAATGTTAGGAGAGCAGGAGATCGACATGATAAGCCATCTACTTCATGTATACCTGATATTAATTGAAAATATTTTGCTTTCCACCCCTAGTCAGGAGCTGTTGAACGTGGTAGTGGCTCCAGGGAGAGGGAGAGTCAGTTTCCTTTAAGAATGTGGTCGCTGGCATGTTGACCATGCTCCAGAGGATGGCTCATACCCATGAATCTATGAGGAGAACAAATTTAACTCAGAGGACTTGAGGCTGGAAAAGGATGTGGGGGTGAGAGTGAATATGGGGGAAACCAGGGTATGGATCAGGATTTGATTAAAATCAAAATAGATTGTATACATATATAAAATTCTCAAAGAATTAATAAAAGTATCATAGTAAAAGGATTTTGCTTTTCCCTGAGGTATTCCAACACATTAATAAAATGAAATGGTGACCAAATAGATTTACTCAGATGTGAAATCTGAGTTTTCACATTCTGAGGAACACTATGAGGAGGAACGTTAAAAGGGAAGGTGGCCACTGGAGTAGCTAAGCCTGACCATCTGCCTTTAAGAGGGACAAAGGTAGTAACAGGTGAAAAATAAAACCAAACATTAAAAGTCTGACCTCTGAAGCTATGAACTCTGAAGCTTCTTCACCAGTCTATCAAATGAAGGGACTATGCACATGGATCAGCCATGATCCATACAGAGAAAGGTATCTGTAACCTACGTTCATGTTGGAGTGCACTTTTGTTATTTCTAATTATTGCCTATTCTATGAAATATTTATAAAGACTTATGATGCACATGGTTTCTATTATATTTTTATATACTTTATTTGTAACATAAAAGTGGCCCACATTTATATATTGCTTAATTAAGAAGGAGGAAGTAAAAGAGTGATCAGAGGTGTATCTTTGGCTTCTCTGCACAAGTGAGCTCATGTTCCCTGCTCACTCTGAAGCTGCTTTCCTGTCAGTTACAAGAGCTGCAAGAACCATGACATGACCTACAAGGCAGCACACACAACCACTGACCCTCAGTCTCTCCCTTTTGGAAGGAGAGGCTTGCCTGATGATTGTCTTCTCTAACCCCTTAAGATCCCAACCTCCACTAATACTCTGAGACATCCCTGGACACTCGATTTCTCAGGTTTTACACCTAGTGAATTTTGGAGAAAATATGCTGCAAATCAAAAAATATAAGATTAACAATATTATTGATAATGCTTTCACTAAATCAATCAGCAAAATTATGTGGTAATGATTTGCACACCAATCATACAGACTGGTGATTGGGTTAAAAACTTATCTAATCTAGAGAACGCTAAAGGCCCTTAAAATTGATCTCTTATACTCATAAGCATTTTTTTTCAAAATCATGTTTTGAGAAATACCACTTCAATACACTGTGCCCATCTTTTATCCCTAGTTCCCTTCACCCTCAAATTCACCCTCCCCAGGACCAAACAACTAAGACAATACTATGACAGTAATTAGTTGAATAATTATAGTAGTTTTCAAAATAAGAAACACTAGAATTTGACAATACAAATAGCAAGCTGCGTTGAGACATTTTAGGAATTAATCAGTAAGAATATAAATAATTAAACTAAAGATTTTCAATGGCACCTCCCCGTCTAATTTATGTCAGGTAATTTTTTTTCTTTTCTTTTTTTTTTTTTGGTTTTTAAAAGGGATTAACATTCATAAGCAGTTAGCACCCTTGACTTATGTTTAAATGCCACATTACTAAAGTTCAATTTTAATATTCTCCTGTTAATTTTAGAATAATTAAATACATTTTTAAAATAAAACTACTAAGCATGGTGAGGTTTTGCATCCATTTGAAATCAAAGCACAACATCCATTCATTATGAATTTACCTGTGCTGCACCCTGGGGGAAATCAGCATTAGCTGAGTATATGCATGCAGGCTCGCCTAATCACAAAATCGCACTTCAGAGATAATCACTTAGCACAGGCAAACAAAGTGAAGGCTGCAATTCCATTTCATTTAAGTTTTGGAATCAAAATGGACAGATAAGAATAGGAATATTAACATGTGTAGAGATTCCAAGAAAGGAACAATGTGCCTGTCATAATCAATCAGCCGACCTAAATTAAAACGATATGACGGAGAAACAAACTGAACACAATGGGCCCTCATACTGGTATTTGTGTCTCTTTGATTTGCTCTATTCAAAGTCTATTGTTGCACTCCAGCATGCAAGAGAGGAGAAAATGACATGCTTTCCTTAGTCACTGAGCATGTGAAACAGGTAATTGAGCCAAAAATCTTAATATAATCAGTAGTTCTTTACAGGTTCATTATAAATTGTTGGACAAAATGGACTAAACTGGTTAGTAGTACAGAAGAAATGAGGCTTCTGAAGCAAAATAAATCATCTCTGGAGGTCAAAACTATTTGCATAATAAAGTAAAACAATGTCAGATCTTCCAAGATTTTCAGTTAATTTTTAAAGGGCTATTTTGGCAGGTTGGGAGCAGCATTAACTCTTTGCAGATGTGACAGGTTGGGACTGATAGACTAGAAAGATGTGATTAACATGCTTTGAATGCCATTTTATTTGATGCTAAGAGTTGGATACTATCACTCCACTATACAGAGAAGAAAACTGGACAGAAATTAATGTAGGATCTTCATTAAGTCTTGACACCAGAATTGTACAGATTTTCTTAGTTATTACAACTTACCATTTCTTTATAAATAGACTATAGAAGTTTATTGTTTTGTCATTGAGAAAAACAAAAACAAAACAGTGCCATATGTGTGGTGAAACAGGGTAGTCCCAGCAACACAGAGAAAACGAGAGTAATTCTAAATTCAAGATAGGCTGGTCCACTCAAAGCATTCAGGCCAGCCTCCTGTGTGATACAGAAGATGCTGTTACCAAACACCCAAAGAAAAGCTGGACACTTCAAACTCATGTAACCGTCTATAACAATGTATTCTTATTTCAGAGACATTAAAAATTTGAAGAAATTTAAAAATTCCATGAAGTCAATTACAGAATGCTTTTCAGTTCATTATCAATCTTTTAGAAAACATTGTGCACAAAGTTTCTGATTTCAAATCCATTTCGTCTAATTAGGTTGGAGTTACACGTAATAATTTGCTTTTTTTCAAAACAAAAAACTCCAACAATAATTCATAGTTTAAAAATGAGCTGTAGTTTATGCTACATGGTAATTGATATCATCCCATGAATCACCTCAAGAAAATATGCTTTGAAGGTTTTCCTAACTTTGGATATCTCCTTCTTCCTTAGAATCTAGATTATTAAAAGGAGCTTCTGAATGCCAGTACCACACACACATTCACACTGCCACTGCCTCAGTCTCCCAGACTCCCAAAATAACCTTAACTATCATGGAAAAGTCATCATTTGCTGCAACTTGAGGGCTTTGTAGGTGGGATGATCCCTTCTGCTACATGCTATAACGTTTGTAAAGATCTGAATCATCACAAAGCCTTTATCTCGAGCTTCTAATATGCATTTTGACCACTACCTACTATTCAGTTTTAACCATAAGCCTTAAAAGTAGGCTTTCTATGCCTTTCTCAAGTGAATCCACACAGGCCCTGACAACCTGAAGAACAGAGTTGGTTTATATCATGTTGCAGTAATCTATCCAAAGTCTACTGGTAGAAAACAGATCGAAGGGAATCTGTGAATGTGAAATAGAAGTCAAATTGAAAATGACAGCCCAATACAAAATCGGAAAGTGTATCAATGTCTCTAGGGAAAGTATCTATAAGTGTTCTAGTGTGTCTCTGAAGGTTTCATTGAGCAGGAACACCCCAAACAACTCTAAAGGATGGGTACTTTATAAGGCAGAGAATAGATAATTTTAAAAGGAGTGAATAATTTATTGTCCCATTTCATTTTTTTATGCTTAATGTATACATTTTCTTTTTTATTATGAATAGTCTTATTTTTTATCCTTTTATCCCCTTGTTCAAACTCCCTTCCCCCTTCCACCCCTCCCAGTCACTCTCTCTTCTCCCCATCTCTTTATCTCATCACCAGCAAGTGGCTTAGTGCAGCAGCCACTCAGGCAGATCCACTTTCCTTACCCTAACATCAAGACTGGGTCAGGTGTTCCTCTGGTGGGAATGTGCTCCAAGTTGCTGGTCCAAGGTGTTTCAGATCCCAAGCTGTTCAGTGGTTGTGGTTTGCAGCTTGGATATGCTTTGCTTTTTGTTTAAAGTCCACTAATGAGTGAGTACATCCCCTGCTTATCTTTCTGGGTTTGTGGTACCTTGCTCAGGAAGATATTCTCCAAATCCATCCATTTGCCTATAAATTTTAGGGTATTATTTTTTCTTAGTGCTGAGTAGTGCTCCATTGTGTAAATGTACCACAGTTTGTTAATACATTCTTCTGTTAAGGGGCATCTAGACTGTTTCCAGGTTCTTGCTATTATGAATAATGCTGCTATGAATATAGTTCACCTAATGCCTTTGGAGTGTGAATGGTCATATTTAGGGTATATGCCCAGTGGTGCTATTGCTGGTTTATTGGAGAAATTGATTCCAGTTTTCTGAGAAACCACCATACTGCATTCCAGAGTGACTGAACAAGCTTACACTCCCAACAACAATGGAGGAGTGTTCCCCATGCTCTGCAACCTCTCCAGCATAGGCTGTCATCTGTCTTTTATCTTAGCTAATCTGACAGGTATAAGGTAGTATCTCAAAAAACACCTTCAGCAATGTAGCTGGATACAAGATTAACTCAAAGAAATCAGTACCCTCCTATACAGTAAAGATACAAAGTCTGAAAAAAAGTAAGGGAAACATCACCCTTTATAATAGCCACAAATATCATTAAATACATTAGAGTACCTATAACCAAAGAAATAACAGATCCATTTGACAAAAACATTAAATCACTGAAGAAGGTAACTGAAGAGGATATCAGAAAATGGAAAGGTCTCCCATGTTCCTGGATACGGAGGATCAACATAGTAAAAATGGCAGTTCTACCAAAAGCAATCCTCAGATTCAATGCACTGCCCATCAGAATTTCAACACAATTTTTTACAGACCTTGAAAGAACAATACTAAATTTGGAATAACAGGAAAGCCAGGCTTGTCTAAACAACTTTGTTCAACAAAAGAACCTCAGGAGGCATCACCACTTCCGACTTCAAGTTATACTATAGAGCTACAGTAATAAAAACAGTCTGGTACTGGAACAAAAACAGACTTGTGGATCAATGGAATCGAATTGAAGATCCTGACATAAACCCCAAAACCTATGAACATCTGATCTTTGACAAAGAGGCCCAAAATATTCAATGGAAATAAAAGATAGTATCTTTAACAAATGGTGTTGGCATAGTTGGATGGTAGTGTGTAGAAAAATGCAAATAGATTCAAGCCTATCACCTTGTACAAAACGCAAATCCAAGTGGATCAAAGACCTTAACATAAACCCAGCCACATTGAACTTGACAGAGAAGAAAGTGGGAAATACCCTCCTATAAATTGACACAGGTGACCACTTCCTAAATATAACACCAGTAACACAGACACTAAAAACAATAATCAGTAAGTGGGACCTCCTGAAACTGAGAAGCTTCTGCAAAGCCAAGGACACAGTCAGTAAGACAAAAAGACAGTTTACAGAATGAGAAAAGATTTCCACCAATCCTACAAGTTAAAGAGGACTGATCTCTAAAATATATAGAGAACTCAAGAAACTAGAGCCCAAAACCTTGAATAACCCAATCAAAAATGAGGTTCAGAACTAAAAAGGGAATTCTCAGCAGAAGAATTACAAATGGCTGAAAAGCACTTGAAAAAGAGCTCAACATCTTTAGCCATTAGCAAAATGGCCAATTTCATTTAACTACAGACACTCATAAGATTATCTCTGTATAATTGCTGTGGCTTCTTTACACTTGTCTGGCACACTGTTAGAATGGTTAGCTAATGATGTGAATCCAAACTTCCCAGGAGGTTAGTGAATGATGCCAACAGATAGTTCCCACATCCAAAGGACTGAGGCCCAGGAGTGCCTTAGTGATTGAAAGATGACATCTGGGCCTCTCTCCACTCTGTTCGCTCCCACCTACCCGCACAAATCTGTACTCAGGTGCTGATTAACCTTCCTTCTTCTCCATGGCACTTCTGTAAAAATTCTTCTGTCATGTCCCAACCCCACCTTTCCCAGTTTATTAAACCTGGACTAAGTAAGCTTTAGAAAGTTCCATAGCCTTATGACAAAAATATCACTCAATGATATTACTTAGCTTCTTAATAATACATTCACATAGTTGAGAAAATGAAAACTGAAATTTTTACTTTAAGAGTTAACATCTGATGTGGAAAACATGAGTAAGGTATAATGATGAGAACCTAGAGGCCCATGAATATCCCATGCCAGAGATCATAGCAACATGACAACAACAGAACATATAGTTAAAGCTACTGATTAGGCAGCTCAGAAGGTTCTGGAAACAATGGAAAGTAAAACAGAGTATGTTGCAAACATGCAATAAACATTATTCTGAATAACAGTACATGCACAGGAAATAGTACAATGTAAGTTAGATTAGCAACACAAAACAGTCTATGCTAATACAGGCTGAACTGGTATGAACAAAAGTGGAACACAGCAGAGACGGAAGTGGCCACTGAAAAGCAGGCTGAGGCACAAGAGTGGCTCTGCTGAAAGGCAAGTAAGGAGAGCTTGATAAGAAGGCAGAAGCAGAAAAGGCCTTCAGGCAACTTTCATGTGGAGACATCAGAGAAACAGAAGCCTGCCCACAACAGACAGGTTCAATTTTAAAATACAAAATGAGACAAACGATTCCATTGCAAATGTGCATTAGCCTTTTTATAAAGGACCATCTTTAAGAAAACAGAGGAAGGAAGAGCATGTTCCAGAAGAAAATCTAGTTTAACAGACATAAGCAAATTATCCAAGATTCAAGGTTTTTAAATGACACAGAAACTTCCTTTTAAGAAAAATCTATATAAATTATCTTCTACTATTTTTATTTCAGGTATATGAGGATTTTGTCTACATATATATGTCTGTGCATCTTGTGGATGCCTGGTGCCAGCAGAGGCCAGAAGATGGAGTTGGATTCCCTGGAACTGGTGTTATAGATGGTTGTGAATCACCATGTGGACGGTGGAAGTTGAGCCCTGGTCCTCAGGAAGCGTAGCCAGCATTCTTAACCATATGTCCATCTCTTAAACACCAATATCGGTATTTCTAAACAGTATATTTTTTTGAGAATATAGTATGTTTAAACTATTTTCCCTTTTCTTGCCACTCTCCAAACCCTCACATACACCTCTCTTTGCTCTTTTTCATATATATATGTATATATATATATTCTATTTTGTTCATTATTGTTACATATATAGGTATGTAGACACACAAAGACATATACACACCCCTAAATATATAAGTACAAAGTATTGGATCTTTCTGTTACTTGTATATATGTCTTCAGGATTAAGCAGTGATGTTGCATAACTCATCAGTGTGCTCTTGCCTAGGGAAGACAATGTCTCCCTCCCTTGCCATTCCTTAGTTGCTATAGTTTTTTTTTTTTTTTCTTTTGAGGGTTGAAGCATCATCACCTTTTAAGAAAATATTGTTCTATCTAGTGAGTTTTTTCTGAAGTCTTCCTTGATGAGAGTAAAAAATATTTTAATATATATTGAAAAGTTTTACAAGAGAGGAAGAAAAATATTATCCCTACTTAAAATAAAATATTCTCCATAGTGATATTTTAACAATGTGGTTTATTAAAAAAGGTAATAATTAATAATCTGGAGATGTAGTATACACATGAATTTAAAATATCCTGAAAAGTACAACAGTTCCAAACAGATTGTCCATCCTATAAAAATTATTCATAATTAGAAAACATGGGAGAAAATATCTCAGAATCTAAGCCTTTGGTCATAGCTTCTGAGAGAGGGCTCATTCCAAGTCTTGTGAGCACTGGCTAGCTCAGTAGGCACTGATAGCTAGTTCCAAACTTAGCATAACATAGATGGTCCTGATCAAACTCTGTGACACACTAAACAAAGCCAGAACTAATAAACAGGGGGAGGAAATTCATAGAAAAGTCAGAGCTGGTATTGAGAAGGCGACAGGCCAGAGAGCCAAAGCTCATATTGTACATGTATGAATGTATGAAAGAACAAAATTTACTAATAAAAGATTAAAATAAATATAATCTTACCTTACAGGGTCTTTTACTCAGCTTAGTCACAATAAATTTATTCATAATAATTAAAAGTCATAGGTCACTGAAAGCTAATTATGTTTACTGATTTCAGGTATGTAAGATATAATTACAGCATTTATGGAAATATTTTCATACCTTGTTAGATACCAGACCTGATGCTCAGATGACAAGGCATACAGTCTATTAGGAAAGCTGTGAAATATTCTATCTCAGTAAAGACCCTTCCACCTTTGCCCCACCTCCTTTTTCTTGTACCAGAAGACAGCAGGGCATAAGAAATGTTTCGTGGCAGCATTAACCCCTATTCAAAAAGTAGTTCAGGATGTACTCTTGAATGATTTAGATACCACACAAGAAGATTCCCTTTTCTCCTTCACAGGGCTTAGAACTTCATGGCTACCATAAAGCATTTATTTCAGAGTTGGCATTAAGGCCTGAATAGCTACAGAAAAGACATAAGTATCTGTTACCTGAAAATATATAACATATATAAAAGAAACAAAAATACTTTATAATTTAAGGAGACAGATACAAAATGAAAATATTTTGAGATATCTCTGTCCACAATGAAAAACTCACGAAGAATAGTCCACTTAGAAAACTTCCTTTTCACACCATTGTTTTCAGGTGCTTCTGTCTTTTATACATCTCTCCTTGTGTTTTGTAAGCAGGTATCCCTCAGCTTGCTCACTCCTAAATGTCCCACACCTCAGCCCACCTGCTTGGAGAAGTTTCTCTGGTCCCGCTGAGTATTCACCATCATCTGTGGAAAACTCCCGCTTTCTTAATCTACATTCTCTGGAGCACATTTCTTTTTATTAACCAATTTGTCTTTTGACAATTTCATGTATATCTATAGTGAACACAGACACATGCACACATGTATGTATGCATGCACACACACACAATGCACACAAACACACACACACATCCATAGTGATGACTATTACCTCACTATATCCTATCATGCACCCAGCTCCTTATACTCACTCTTTTGATTACACATCTCTATCTCACATTCCATCTATTTGTTTTGTTTGTGACCCACTGGTTCAGTTAGGGATGTCTATGTTACTGACCTTGGGTTTGAAACTATTTTGAAACCTCTTGGGCTCAGCAGTGAATAATCAACTGAAGATGACGATTCTCACTTTCTTAGACTCTTTAATCACCAGTTGTGTCTACGGCCATACCACCCTGAATGCGCCCGATCTCGTCTAATCACCAGTTGTTCAGTAGTAAGGAGTGGGACCTTGGGAGAGCCCTATCCCCATCCATGACTGATTATTAACAAAGGCAGTTTGTGCAAGCTCAGTAGAAATGCCTACAGCGTCTGTGAGTACATGAACACAATGGTTGTATCATGCCTAGTAGATAGCATTTCAGTCTTTCTCCCTGTCTCACAACTCTTACATTCTTTTTATTCCCTCTTGCTCAGTGTTCCCTGAGCATTAGAGGGAAAAGGATGAATATCTTATTTAGGATTAGGCTTTCAGTCATCACTAATTTTCAGCATTTTGACAGCCATTTGTTAAAAAGGAAGGTTTCTATGATTAGGAATGAGAATATCTTTGGTCTGTGGGTATAAACATAGGAATCTGGAAGTCTTTATGATATTTTGTCTGTTTAGTAATATAGTAGTAACTTCCTCTCTTGGGTCCATGACTTAGACAAGGTATAAATTGGCATACAACTTGGCTTTGAAGAAGTCTCAAATTCTATCCAGAGATAGTCAGTTGTCTCCATAATAGTAGTGCTACTATTACACAAATGGGTATCTGTCTAGCCTAACTGATTGGTACTGCATAAGGAATGATACCATCAACTGAGAGAGAAAAGACATCAGGTCTTACACAGCTATGAACCCTATAAGCATATTTCTCACTTTTTTTCCTCTAGAAATTTAAGATCACCACCTTATGTTGAATCCCTCCATTGATTTATAGCTAACTTTTGTGCACAATTATATATAAAGATCAGTTTCATTCTTCTGTATGTTGATATCTAGGTTTCTTAGCACTATTTATCGAAGATGCTGCTCTGCCAGAAATCTAATTTTTGACACTTTTGTGAAAAATAAATGTACCATTAGCTGTACCTTCATGGATTTACATCTAGATTCTCTGTTTTATTCCAGTGACCTGTGTGTGTGTTTCCCAGAAACACTTTGTTTTTATTACTACAGTTCTATATACAACTTTAAATAAGGTACAGTGCTATCTCTTACATTATGCTTTTCATTCAAAATTTCTTTGGAAATCTTAGGTCTTTTATTCCTTCATTTAAAAGTTAATTTTCGTCATATCTGTGAATAATGTCATTTAATTTTTTTTAAAAAAAAAAAACTTTATTTATTTATTTGCCTTGGTGTTTGCCTGGAACTGGAACTACAGACAGTTGTTAGCTGCCATGTGGGTGCTGGGAATCGAACCCGGGTCCTCTGGAAGAGCAGACGGTGCTCTTAACCACTGAGCCATCTCTTCAGCCCCCCGTCATTTAAATTTTTATTTGACTTGCAATAAAACTGTATATCACTTTTAGTAGGGTCATCGATTACATAATTATAATCCATGAGCAGCTTGTATTTATATTTCTATCACAAAATGTATCACTGTTTACTAAGCCATCAAATTAATCACACAGGGCATAACAGACTGATGGAGAATAGGGACCACAACATCTCTGAATGTATGTAAACATACAAAACTGGTCAGTTAACACCTGTGGTAGAATACAGTCATGTCTACCACCAACTCAAGGTGACTACACTAACTCCTAATAATCTGCAAATACAATATTTCAAGTTCAAAACAGAGCTCATCAAAATTACAACTTTAATCAAATTACAAATGGTTTCAGAAAAACTTCCCAGAGATGTGTCTGACAGTACCCTTTGACTTTTCAGACACTGTAATGGTGAGAGCCATGGATATGGTATCAAAGCCAGTCTAGGCTCTAGTAAAAATCACTGCAAATGGATGATCTTGAGCAATGACTCTCTCTTCTTTGTCCCATTGCTTTTCTCTGGGAAACATGGTAAGTGAAACTATCCTTATTTGGCTCTTAGAAGGACTAAGCTAGATTGGTCAAGTGACTACTCAGTGTTCTTAGCAAAGTGATTAAGAGTATGGCCTTAGAAATATCAAAGTGTGAATCACAGTTACTACTATTATTTGCAATGATTAATATTATCATGACCATTAGTAACAATGAAGAGGAATCAAGCTCTTTATTACCAACCAACAGCACTTAAACCTAAGGATTTTGTTTAAAACTATTATTAGTTGTTTATTCTACTTTAGAAAGAATGTTTGTACTCCAGAGGAAACTGCTTTTCTATCTACTGTTCTGGTTAACCATAATTAAGTAGAGCTAAGTCCATAAGGCTGTTTCTACCTCTTTTTCTAATGTGAATCAATTAACAGTTAGGAATTGCAGTGAGAAAAGAAGGGTCACCATATCCTGATGGGACTGAATGACAAATGCCACAGCTGGAAAGAGATTAGAGAGCATCTCGGGTCAAGAAAGAATGTAAATGGTTACCCCATGTGTCTAGCACAGAGGAAAAAGAAAATTAAAGTAAAAATGTCATGGAGTCAAATTCGAGCTAATGAGTGCATGCTCTGCAGGTACTCTGAACAGAGGAGAGAAAGGTCAAGTCTGTTGCTTAGAAAGCGCTATCATGTACAGGAGACTTTATACCTTTAAAAAGGATAATGATCTAATTTACATGAGGAACACCAGCATACAAATTACCCTTCAGGCTTCTAACTGAAGGACTGCAGACAAAGACTAGGTACAGCATTATAGGGAATGAGTGCAACAGCAGTTGCAGGGATCAACAGCATCACTGTTATCCAATATATTTGCAAGTAGAGGCTCCAAGTCTAGAGCCTATTAGCTTAGCTTCAGACTTCTGAAAGTCTCACTATAGTTTTCATAAAACAGATGCTTATATCTAATTTTTAAGCACAAATCCCCCAAAGCTGTGAAATCCACTGGGAACTTGCTCCAGGGGAAAAAAAATTCAAGTACTGCTGAATCCTATTCAACATGGCTGAAGACTGCCACAGGACTGGCTCTGGACATAGAAAGCATCATGCTGATGGATGCCTTCAGTATTTTAATGTTTTTAATTAAGGATTTCAGATACATATATAATCTTTTTTTAAATCAAATTCACCTCTTACTCTTTCCCCTCAAATTCTTTCCCATACCCTACCCTCCATTTTTCCTTGTCAATTTCATGGGCTCTTTTATTTTAACCCATTAAATGCACTTAGTTCTGCCTATATGTGCATAGGTTGTCTCTTAGAAGCCTCACCTTTGAAGAAAACTAATGCTCCCTCTTCAACAGCATCAACTGACCAAAGATTTTCAGCTATTGTGGGACGTTGCTAGCTTAGCTAGTTTCTTCCATAGGCTCTACAACCAGCTGGACACAGGCTAGTAGCACAGTTAATAGTACCAAGCATAATTCCATCTTGGGGATCAGGCCTTAAATGCATTCTGAAAGTGGTTGATTATTCTCACAACATTTGTTTCATTATTATATAAGTGGGAATATCTTGCCAAAACAGTCATATTGTTCACAAGCTTCAAAACTGTATAAGTCCTCTGAGTTCTTTCCTCAGTACTATGAAGAGAACATTCCAGCATTATGAAAGTCAGTGACAAAAGTTTCCAAGACCATATTAGCCTTATTTCTCAACTATGTGATGTCATCAGCAGGAGAACCTTAACTTTAAACTCTCAAAAGGGAACCAAGGCAATGGCTATAGCCTGTACTGCTGATTTACAGTAATTCTTTACAGTAAAATAAACCATTTCTATTAATTTGTGACTATTAAAATCTTAGCTAGTATTTTCCAAAGGGTTGTTTGAAATATATTTTATTAAAATTGGTCTACCTTGCACACATTTGACCATTCATGTAACCATATAATCAAGATCCTAACTGAGATACACAATAATCTTATCATCCCCACCTAAGGTTTTCTGTGCCCTTTTGTACAGAGTTTCCTCTTCTCGCCCCTGTCCTGGTAAACTATAGTTTAGTTTCTGTTCTTTTCTCAGAATAGCAAATGTAGAATTTGAGTCTGTCTTCCTTCAGAACAAAGCCATCCACACTGTTGTGTACAGCAGCTGTCCAAGATTTCTGTTATTGGGCTCTATTTTATTTGGCTGGTAAGCATCAGTTTCTATTTTCTACATCATCATTTCAACAGAAGCAATGAGAGACTCACTGGAGTCTAAGAGTAGAGGGTCACCTGGGAGCCACAGGGGCAAGAGATAGGGATCCTAGATCAGCACTAGCATGGAGAGCTGCTGCAAGATGAAAGAATATTCACCTGTGCCTTCTACGGGAGATTGGCAACACCTAGCCTCTATGCTAGAAATAGCTCCTCTACCCATTTTTATTAAAATAAGGCATTGATTTTTATTCATTCATTAGATATTTTCAAAAATGCTGGGGATTAAATGAAGGACTTCACAAATGCTAGGCAAGCAACTGACCACCGAAGGGCATTCTCAGATCCTCTAAAACAGGTTTAAAATCTTTGCTACAAATTTAAGAATATGTGAAAATATACTGACTAAACATTACTCTACCACTTGTTCAAAACCAAGTGCCTACAGGATGAAATCCTTTATTGTTTTCAAAACTTCCCAATTAACTGAATACCTGGCATTCTTTTGTGGAAGTTTAAGGTGAACAGGGAGAGCAAACATGATCAAAGTATAATATACGCATGTACGAAAATGTTACAAGGTAATCTATTATTTTGCACAAGTAATGCACTCTACTAAAAATTACAAAAGAAAAATATTTTTCTCCATTAGGATTTTATCCAGATATAGCTGGATACCTTAAAGAATTCTTAATCTATGTTTAGGAAAACAGAATGAACAAATGAACAATCTTTTTGAATACTTCATACTACAAGGCCTTATCGATATTTTCACCTAGTTATAAGACATAAGATCTTCCCATAAGTCATTCTTCTCCCTTCAAATGACTATAATTATTAACTCAGAAAATATTTTAAAAAGTAATTTAAATAAAAAAAATACTTGAAGTACTGTATTACTTTGTACTTAGGTTCTTTTGTCATATAAATATGTCATACACACTTCAAGAAACAAACATAATTTGTACCTTTCACAAAAATTAACTCCAAATATATTACAAACTCAAATACCAACAGTAAAACATGGCTACCCTGAGATTAATTCAAGAATTACATATATTCTTTTGTCTTTCTTTTCTTGGCTTTAATTTTTAGAGGGTGAGGTAGGGGTAGAATTGCCTGTATCTCAAGGTGGCCCCAAAGTCACTACACAAACAAGATGTCCTTGGATTTTCGTCCTTCCCCTCCCACACTGCAGTACATGCCACCATCCTCTCCAGTGTATGTGGTGCTCATATTAAATCCAGAAGGCACATTTCTGACTCATTAAAAATTTCTTAGGAAAAAAGTGAACCTCAGTTCTTAAAAATGACAGAACAACAAATTTAACAAAATCTAAGCTTCAAGAGAAAGTGAAAACCAAAGCCATCGCCTGGGAGGCAATGCTTTCAAGATATACTGTTGATTAAAGAAGCCCATCTAGAATCTAGGTGTGTTCTTGGCTGGAACGAAGCCAAGTGCCAAGAAAAAGAATGGACTGAAATCATGGATGCATAGCTAATAAATAAGCCATGTGGTTATAAATAAGCAAGGGAAGCTCATTCATACTAAGTTTACCACAGCTCATTAGGTCTGTAGGTTAGATAGAAATTTTTAAAAAATGCCATTTGCCTCTTGCAGTTGGATCAGTTTACTCCTGGTGCATGAACTGACTTCTAGGAGCCTATTCCCTACAGAGCAACACCTTACTCAGATTTGATATGGGGGGGGATGGAATTTGGTCCTACCTCAAGTAAATATGCCAGACTGCATTGACTCACCTTGGGAGTCCTTGTTCTCCCTGGGGAATGAATGGAGATGGGGTGGGTGAGGCTGAGGAAAGATTGGGGGGAAAGAAGGGAAGGGAGGCAGTGATGGGTATGGGAAAATACTTCTTAAATAAAAAAATGCATTAAAATAATTAATCTTAAAATCATTATGTTCTAAATATCTAATCTAAAAGTAATGGTTGGAAATCATATATTCTAGTCTGATTTGTTTGTATCAGTTTGAAGATTTCATATAATATCAGTATTAATGAATTAAAGAACATTTGTGCCAATTTGGAGATCATTACCCAAAAAACTTGGGAAAGCACAAAAATTAAGTAAATATGAGTTTTATTCAATATATAGATTGCTATAATTTTCTTACAAAAATGCTCTGCCTATTCTTGTAGTAAATGAGTAATTATTTATAAATCTGTTTACTTATGCAATCCCATCAGCGAAGCAGGTTATGCTAACTGCAGGTAGTCATTTCTCTTCTCCTTTAGATCGAAGGCCACAGTTTAATGCCTAGCTCTGTAGCAGAACCCCTGTAGTATCCTCTACCCCCACCTCACCCTCTGCATCTCTAGTGGATCCCACAGATCTCCCCCTCCTATACCCCAGCCTTCCCCCAACTCCAGCAGGCACTCCCTGGGAACTCACCAGCTAATATGATCAGGGAAGCAAATAGGTTACCTACAGATCTTCACTTCTCCCTCCATTCCTTCAAATCCCATTCCCAAGTCTCTCTGCCAGGCCTGCAGCAGATCTACTGTGGCCTCCCCAAACTCTCTACTCCCATTCCTAGAAGAATCACTAAACAGATCTGGTGGAACATCTTAATTTCTTCATTTCTATGAATCCTCTTACTCCCAAATAGGGCCATGACCAGTCCTACATTTCCGGGTCCCATAACCCAGAACAGTATTTTAGATAGAACTTCCAGTGGCCACACCCATTAGGACTTATAAGAATTTTCTATCAGACAACACACAGCCACAACACTCTTTGAAGAATGAAAGAAGAAACGGAAATTAAGGAACAAAACACCTATCCAAACAAAGACAAGATATCAGCACCTAGAAATACAATCTCCCCAATTTCAGAAGTCTAGATGTTACCATAAACATACAAACAATAACAGCCAGGACACTATTTCTCCACTAGAGCCAAAGACTCTGACAGAGCCGGGCCGGAGTATTCTGACATAGCTGAAGCTCAAGAAAGACTTTAAAACAGCCATTAGGAATATCTGAGAGGTCCTTAAAGAGGAAATTAATACATTCTTAAAGAAATTTAAGAAGACACAAAGAATTGGAAGGAAATGAATAAAACCATTTTTAAACTTGAAAGTGGAAACAGAATCCATGAAGAAAAACTGAGGGAAGTAAAAGAAATTAACAAAAATGAGAAAAATCAGACAGTAATCACAGAGGTAAGCCTTACCAACAGAATACAAGAGATAGAACAGAAAATCTCAGACATTGAAGACATGACAGAAAATGGATATGTCAGTTAAAAAAAAATGTTAAACAATGACAAAAAACTCTGGAATAAAACATCCAGGAAATCTAGGACATCATGCAAAGACCAAACCTAAGAACAATATGAATAGGAGAAGAAATGTAGGTCAAAAGCCCAGGGAAAAAATGTTTTCAAAAAATCACAGAAAATTTCCCTAACATAAAGTAAGAGATGCCTATAAAAGCACAAGAAGTATATAAAATACCAAATAGACTGGGCCACAAAAGAAATCTCTTCAGCACATAATAATAAAAGCATACAGAACAGTGAAAGATTATTAAAAGCTGCTAGGAAAAAAAAGAGCAAGTAACACATATATGCAGACATATTAGACTTCTAAATAATTTCTCAATAGACATTTTAAAAGCCACAAGGGTCTTGATAGATGTCCTGAAGACTCTTAAAAGACAAGAGATGCCATCCCTGGCTCCCAAACCCAAGAAAAGTTTCAGTCACCATAGAAAGAGAAAACAAACCATTCCATGATAAAACCACACTTAAGCAATATGTATCTATAAGTCCAGAAGATGCTAGAAGAAAAACTCTAACTTAAAGAGGTTGACTGCATCCAAGAAAGTAAAGGGAACAAATTGTCCCAGAAAATAAAATCAAGATAAAATAAAATAAAAATAAAATCAACAACTACAAGAAAGTAACAGGAGTCAAAAAACAAACAAACAAAAAACCCAGCTCATTGACATCTCTGGGCTTCAACAGTCTCAATTTCCCAGGAAAAAGACAGAGACTAACAGAACTGTTGGCAAAAAGGACTCCTCATTCTTTCTGTATCCAAGAAAGACATTAAGGACAGATATCACCCAAGGGGAAAAGTGTGGAAAAAGATATTCCAACCAAATGGAACTAAAAAGCAAGCTGGTATATATAGCTATTTCACTATTTGACAAAATACATTTCAAACTAAAACTAATCACAAGAAGTAGGGGAGAAACAACATACTCATTGAAGAAAAAAACCTACCAAAAGGGCATTGAATTTCTAAACACCCAAGCCCCATGCACAAGTGTACCCAAGTTTGTAAAAGAAACACTGCTGCAGACGAAATCACATCAGCGGGCGGGCTCCTCATCTCCTTCTCACCTTGAGTTCTGACTCTCTCCACACTACAGGAAATACTGTGTGTCTCCTTTTCTCCCACTTCTCTATCATAGGTGTGCTCATCATAATGGCACCAGGCAGGCCTGTGGATGCCTTCAGCCAGCCTGAACTGTAAGGACCCAGACTGGGCTGAGGGTCTATTTATAACTTTCTAATCATTGTTATAAAAATTAATTTAAGGGCTAGAGAGATGGCTTAGTGGGTAAGACCTCTATAAGCATGAAGACCTAATTAAAATTCCTGGCACTTAGATATGAGCCAGGCATGTTGACAAGTACCTGTAACATCAGCATTTTGGGGTAGAGACAAGTGTAATCTCACTGGTCAGTAAGCCTGACACAGTGGTAAACTTTAAGCTTAGTGACAAATTCTGTAGCTAAAGCAATAGGGAAGGGTGATTGAGAAAGACAGTCATTATCTGCTTCAACCTCTAAATATGTGTACACAGACCAGACACATGACTCCCCACATAAAACACCACACATGGGCAAACTCATTTAATAATCACTTTATTCCTTCAATAACAGCTTGTTTAAATTCCATTATCCTTTTGTAAACTTGAGGATTATATTTCCTTTAGACATTTTAAGATCTTTTTTTTTAAACATCCAATAAGCTAAAATAATATTTTATCATTCCTAGTTGGGCTGGGGTTCAAGCACTCTGGGTGTATGTATAGCTTAACTCCCGGGTTAGGACAAGCTGCTCAGTATCACTACGGCTCCACCTAGGCTCTTCCTGTGCATGGAGAATAAGATACTTTCAAACGGGCCAGCCATTCCATCAGGGATGTACCTCTGCTTCTTTTTCTTCCATTGCACTTTTGTTCTTTTTCCTTTTTGAGAAAGGGTCTCACTATGTAGCCTTGACTGTCCTGGAACTCATTTTGTAGACAATTCATAGAAATCCACCTGCCTTTGCCTCTCAAGTGTTGGAATTAAAGAAATATGACACTAATACTGGTTTCCTTTCTCATACATTTTAAAAATGGCTCATCATCACCATCATCATTTATATCCCCACTGTAGTTTCCACTCCCTTCTCTCCTCCCAGTCGCTCCCCCACCTCCCCTGTGCCCACAACTACTCCTCCATTTCTATTCAGAAAAGGGCAGGCCTCCTATGGATATCAACCAAAGGCACCTCTCCTCATGCTAAGGCTGAACAAGGCAACCCAGTATGAGGAATATGGCCCCCAAAGCTGGCAAAGGCCAAGAGACAGCCTCTGCTCCCATTGTTAAGAGTTCCCCAAAAAGACCAAGCTACCTGACTGTCACAGTTCCATGCAGGCTTCCTCGTTGCTGGTTCAGTCTCTATGAACCCCTCTGCACCAAGTTGAGTTGATTCTGTGGGTTTTCTTGTGCTGTCCTAGACCCTTCTGGTTCCTACAATCCTTCTTCCCTCTAGTCTGAAAGATTCCCAAGCTCCACCTTCTGTTTGGGTGTGAGTTTCTGTATCAGCTTCCATCATTTACTAGATGAAGAAGACTCTCTGATGAAAACATGGTGAGGTATCAACAAAGATTAGGTATGTCTTTCTTGCAATTTAATTTTGAGGTTTGGGCATTAAAATCCTGTTAATGTTAGAATGGATAAGATCAAATAATTTCATGTGTTCTAAAAGAGGTTATGCATATTACATAGAAATTTCATTTAAAGCTTTGTGTGAGACAAAGGATTATTTTTATGTTTTATATGAAATGGAGCTAGGGAGTTGGTAATCTTTTAAAGTTTCTATTTCTACTAAGTAGCATGAGTGTCAGAGTGTGAACAGTACATTCCAATAAACTACAGTAGCCCAAATGATGTGAAGAAATATTCCCATCACAACAGAGTATAATACTTCACAGAACTTAACTGTATGTCTGATGAAAATAATAGATTTCACATAAGTATGCAGATTTAAGTTAATAAACTGTAAAAATTTGAGTCATAACATAATTAGCATACATTTTAAATGATAATCCTCATCTTAAATCAGAAAATATTGTTTGAAATGATAATAGGTAAGCATGAAAATGAGAATTAAAAAACAGAGGACAATTTATTTATTAGCTTCCCCCTTTAGGCAAGCTCAAAACCTGAGCCCCAGAAAGACTCCCCCTTAATCACAAAGGCGCATAGGAGTAAGAAAACAATGTTTTCCCTAGACTCCTTCTGCAATTTTTCCAGCTGAAAGTAAATTATAAAATGAGGGGAAAAAAAGATATACAAGTCAGAAAGCAAGTTTGGTTCCATATATACTTAAATGTTGAGAAAATAAACCTACAATGGAAATTTAAAGTAGAGAACTGCTTATTTGACGATCAGCAGATAATTGATTTATATTGCAATCATATCTCATCTTCTAGGAATGTGTACAAGAACAACAGGGATACAAGGGATTCTGAGGAAAACCTTCCAAAAGGTGATTTTTACATGCAAGTCTGCAGTGTCTGGTGGAGATTTCATTTCATTTTTAAAAGCCAGTATACTCACCACTCACAGATTATAGTTGACCTGTGTCATATTTTGGTTCACTCTGCATTTATACTAACAGTCTTAGTATTGTTTAAACACTCAAAATATTTAATCAAACAAATAGAGCAACTTCCAGATATTTAAAACAGTATAGCAGAAGAGTCACAGTCATCCTGCAGGGTTTTGCATTCTTACTGAGCAGAACATACACCAACACCAAAACACAAAAGACAAGGGACAGCCTGTGACATGTGTAGACTAGGACTGGATCACGCCGAGATAATCAGTGCACACAACTATGGAAGTGGTGGTGGCTGATATTTTTAATTTCAACGTAGTCAAGTACTAAGTTATAGTATGGACTTTAAAAATGTATATTATTTTATTTAAAAGTATGACATGTGTTAGTCTCTAAAGTCATGCCTTCCTCTGACCTCTGACATCAAGCCCAATTTAAAGCAACTCTTTTCTCTTCCCTTCTCTGCGATCATTACTCCTGTTATCATAACCTTCTCTGTTATCATAATCATATCCCTCTGACAATAAGCTTCTATAAAGAAACTTCTTCAGGTGTCTCCTGCTACTAGCTGCTGCCTTCTATTTTATTCCCATACGACCCCATAGAAATACGTACCTGGGTAAACTTGATTTATGGTATGTATGGTAAACGTACCATACAAAATCCTAGCAACATGTACAAAAGAACACATATAATATACATGCCATTTGAAAGAGAATAATTAACATCCAGCACTTTCCACTAACTGAAGACAGCCAGCATACTGCTCTCTTTGAGGCTGCCTACTACAGCCTCCAGAGTAGGGCGATGCCTCACTGTAACAGCTTCTGCTAAAATTACTGGGGTGCTGTTTACTGTCACAGAGTTGGAAAGTGCAGAAAGTAGAGTCATTTCAGAATTCATGAAGAGCCCTAAAGTTTTTAAATTAAGGAAAAAGCAAGGAGAAAATACAAAAAAAAGCCATAATATTCTACTAAAAATACAGAAAAGTGAACAATAACTCCATTTATTTTTGTTTTTAAATTTACACTGGATATTGCTTAACTTGGCTATTGTACAGATAAAACAACATATTGCTAACACTAACAGATGTAGGAAAGGGAAGACTATTGGAGGGCAAAGCCTACATTTTAGAGCCACAGCTGAGCCATGTGAAGGTAAAAGTGTGTCAGTATTGGGAAAAGTACAATGAGGCCAAAATGGATGGTATGGGTTCAACAGGCTATTTCTAAATAATAATAATAATAATAATAATAATAATAATAATAATAATAAAAGAAGTTGGAACATCTAGAAAGAACTATTTAAAGGAACTGACTAGAAAATATAAAATCCGAGAAGAGAAGCAGGAGCACACAGCCACTGAGAAGAGAGGGCAGCCTTCGATGATGTGATGATACATCAGCTGTATGGCAAGAGAAAAGAACTCTATATTGAGTGATATAAGGACAGTCATATCCATCTGCTAAAGACACTGAAAAAGCATCATCTGGCCCACTACAGTGAAGAAATGATTGAAAGAAAGAGGGAGGTAGAAATGGAAGAGAGAGTTAAATGAAGAAAGTGGAAGTTTGGCCTACAATTTCTATGAATAATTCAATGATGATGACTCAATTTGGGGAATAAAATGCTCAATGACTTCTTTACCATCTAGCTATTGACCACTGATGGCCTGTGAGTTCAAAAAGTGCCCTGCCTGAACATAGTTGGGAATATCTTATCTAAGACCATGCAAGCTGGAGGGTAACACAGACTGTGCTTGGTTTATACTTGGCCTAGCTTCGCAGTTGCTAAAACAAGCAAATGAGAGAAAACACACCACCACTGTCTTCTTTTTGAATTCTAGAATATGCCAAAAATAAGTCTCTGTTTGTAGTCATCAAAATTATATAAGGCTCAAGGATCAATTCTCAAAGCTGACCATAGTGGCTATAGTCTACTCAAAACACCACTTACACAGAGTTAAAGACTCATCCTAGACTCCAGAATGAATCTCATCCAGAAAATCAGAAAGCAAGTTCCTTTCCAGCTGAATGCTGGATGAGGATCACAGAACTCTAGAGCCGTGTTTTCACTTGAGTCTATTCCCTGCCATTTGCTTTATCAGAAATTTGTGAGTTATTTCTAATCTAAAAGGACACAAGTGCCCCAGTTTGATCTGATGGCCTGGGAAAGCAGTTATTTGTGGACAACCCTAGCCTGATGCTCTATGCCCCAGGATCGAAAGAAAAGGCAAAGGGTTCAGTCCTACAAGTGAGTCTTCACAGAAGTAAAGCATGCCTCATGAGAACATAGTCTCTCCTTTGAACCAACTGTTAGTTTCACGTGTGAAAGCAAATATACACTATCAAGGCCACACACAAGAGTTTATTTAAGAGAGAGTTTCCAGGTGGGTGCAGAAGCAGGAGAGCAGGACAGCAGGAGACAGAGCTAGAGACTGGAGCATGAGGGCACAGTCTCTTTTAAGAGAAGGGGTGTATATGGATACAGTAGTCACGTTTAGGGCATGTCTCCGTATCCGTCATGCATTCAGGGAGGTGCTTCTGTATGCAGTACTGCAGGGTTTATGCAGCCACACCGAGGGGCGTGCCTCCATACAAGGTGCATCCCACCTGAGCCAGTTGGCTCAGCTATGTGGTCTGCCAGGAAACCTTACACCAACTCTATTAGATTCTTAGAAGCCAAGAAGAACCTTCCATGGAACTTTGAGTTGAAGGCAGCTAATGCCCTTATCAAGAGCCATATGTGGTGTATAGACTGTGTTTGAAATGGCTCCTGTTACATAAAGTCATAACAACCATAATTGCTTGGGAGTAAACCTAGTTGCTTCTAGACAGTTTCCAAACACACTAAAAATAGACCAAACCAGTAAGAGTCATGTGGACTCTGCAGTTGGACCCTTGCTCCTGAGATATACTTGACCCTCTGATATTTACTTAACCCAGGTACATTCTGGATTTGATGAGGTAATTTTTGTCATGGCCAATATACACATCTTTCCTTCTGACATAAATTGTAGCAATCCCCTTGGTGATGCTACTGTCCAGGACATTCCTTCTGACAGAATGTAACCCAATAAATGGTACTCTGTGAAACTCTGGATTCATATAATTTCTTTTTCTTCAGTAAGTATAGGCTACTTGCTAAAATTGATCGATTCTGTTCTGATTTCTCTGTCCTTTCCTCTTTCATCTCTTCATTTTCCTTCCCTTTCTCTCCTCTTCCCTTTTCTGCTTCTATTCCTTTTTGCATGTATTTACATGTACATGCCAGGGCACATTAAGGATTTCAAAAGACTAACTCTATTAATTTTACCACCAAATCCAAATCCAGCTTCATAAAAAAAAAGCTTTCTTAGAACACTCACCAGAATACTGAAAAAAAAAAAATATGCTGTTTAAAAATATAGTCTCAACTTGATGTGCCATGCTATATTCAAGGCCATGGGAGGCTTGCTCCTGTCTAAATGAAGACAGAGGAGGAGGGAGAGAAGTAGATGGGAATCTGGTGGAGGGAAGGGAGGAGAGGAAGGAGAGGAATCAGGGACTAGTATGTGAAATAAAGAAAAAAAATGTTAAAAAAGAAAAAACAATAAACTGTTCATCAAAAATAATAAAAAAAAAAAGTCTCACAACCTGGAAATCTGTAAGTGGTAAGAATCTCAGACATCTATTCCCTCTACGCAGACCTAGTTACTTCCACAACGATAAAAATGAAGATGCCTGACTTTGAATATGTCATGACAAATTAGAATTAAAGTAGCAGATGGAATTAAAGTTGCTGGTGAATCTTTCTTGGATACAGAGATTACTCTGCGTTATTCTGGATAGAACAATGCATCACAATACCCTTAAATGGAGAAGAATGAAGGAAGCCAAATGGTTAAAAAAAATACAATGACAGAAGATGAAAACAATGAAACAAAGCTCTGCTCTCTTTGTAGATAGAAGGAAGCAGCCTAGGGACACTGCGAAGGAGATATGGTGATCTCTATAGCTTTCAGAAGAAATACAGCCAAATTTAGTCTCCAGGCCCATTTGTGGCTGCCCTGTAGAGTTATTGCATAGGGTGTATTCTTCTAAGACAGAATGTTTGCGATTACTTCATTTGAGCAGCACGGGACACATACAGAGACACCATTTCTACTTAGCTCTACAGAATTCTACACTTGGATTCTGGGGAAAGCTTTCTGACACACTAAAGTATATTTCTTTCAACTGCCTGACTGCTTCTCTGATTTTCAAAAATGAAAAGACAAAAGTGCTTAAAAACTCTCCTAACATGTATGTAGCTACCACCTCATTTTTTTAAATCACAGTAAAATTGTTTTTCTGAGTAATTTTTAAGTTGGCTTTTTGACCCCTGATGTTTTCCAAGATGAGAAAATATGGTGAGTTGAAAAGAGAGAGAACAGAAAGAAGCCGAGTTTCTGGAAAATGTGTTCTGCTTCAGAGAAGTGGCAAGTTATTACATTTATATACAACAGATGTGAACAATATTTTCACACTGGGAAAGGAGGAAGAAAATGTAGAATGGCCACTTGGAGGCAACTTTCATTCTCCATGCCAGCCAGTGTGCATTTGGAAAGCTATCATGGTAGGGCTTATCCCTCACTGTATTCTGAAGAATACAAAATTAATAAACACATGAATCATTTTGAAATTATTAGGTGGGGATGTATTTATGTTGAATAATTAGAAACATGATAAGTCTAATAAGAAAAATATTACCCCTAAAAGAGGAGAGATACTTCCTTCTTCATAGTTACATCATCCTGTATGACAAACCAAACTTGCCCTTGTGGATCATAGCTTTGGTTTTACACTTCCAATTCCAATAGGCAATTTATATTCAAGAACCTACATCCTTAATGGTAAAATGCTTTTAAAATGATGACTTCCAGCCAACAGTATGCTGAGAAAATGAGCAGTTAAGCTTTCAAAATTGCTGAGTATAGATGCTAATTCACAATTACTCCACCAGTAACATTCTCAACAGCACAAAGACTGCACAAAACCTAAGGGTAATGAGCACCAGAAAAAAGTCCGGGAAAATGCCCATAAGTGACTGTGGTTGGTAAGCACTGAATCACAGAGTGTGTGTGTCCCTGTGTGAGAGGCAGACTTTGACTCGCAGTTCAGTATCACATTAGGTCATCGTAAATGTAAATGTAAATATCACATGAAAATATATTTTGAATTGTGATTATTCTGTGATTATTTTTTGAGGAAACTACATAGTTATAAAAGAAAAAAAAGGGAATCAGTAGAATTTATCCTTTCTTCTATCTTAACAGATTTTTCTCAGCCTCACTGTGAGTAAAAAGACAAGCTCAATCTCATTACAATGAGTTTACTTTCCTTTGTAACTTTTAAATATTCTGAAAATTTAGTTTGTATCTTAAAGTGATTAGTGCCAGAGAAATCTTAAAATACTGCTTTCATCAATACCCTTTCTCCTGGTTTTTAAAGTTTTTCTCAGCCCATCACTCATTTCAGAAACATTTTGTGCATCAGTTGCATGGCATTCATAGTCTTCACAGTGAAAAGGGAAAACAGCTAAGAAGGAAGATGTGGTTCCTAACCTTATAGAGCTTATGATCAAATAAAAAAAAAACATGAACTTGGGATAAACTGATTGTCAGTGGTAGAGAGAAAACTTCATAAAGCCCTTGGGATCTCAGCTCAATCTTGTGAGGTAAATGTTAGGGTTACAAAGCCCTGAAGAAAGGCATTCTAGACAGGAAGACATATCTTGATTAGAAAAACAAAAGGAAACATTAGGAGTAGCAGCTGCTCTTTTGGGCTGCATCTCAGAATACCAAAGGCTATGTAAAAACATGCCAGAATCAGCTGGAGGGTCACCAGAGCTTATACAGAGAAACCTGAGATATTGTTTTAAGAAGTGATGTGGAGGAAATAGGAAACAAGGATGCTTCACTGGCTTCTGAGCAGTGATGGTGTTAGCTCAATTCTAGGCTTTGAGGAGATCTCAAGAAGCACTGCAAAAGCCCAAGGATACTGCACACAAAGTTGTGGGGGTTTCACAGTGGCTGTGACAATGGGTAGGGAGGAATAGAAATTAAGCGCAACCTATAAACTTGAAAATAAATGTGATGAGAAATAATGCAGAAGAGTAGTCAAAGTGAGATGGAACCCATGCCACTAGGTACAACCCAGTAGTCACCCTTAATGCTGAAAATTTCTACTAAGGAATGTGACTTCAGCAAAGGAATGATGTGGTCTGGTCTAGACATGTAAATTAGAATATCAATGAGGAAATGTTCTGCAGATTGTCAGAAGTATGCTTCTGGAAAAAGCTGGAGATGGGATAGGCCTACCTAGATACATCTCAATGTGTTGGTTATGAATATGTCATCAATTGGACATAAACCTCTTCAAGAGGAATTTTTCCCAGGAATAGAAAAGCCATAGATAATGGATGTCTCTCTGAACAGCGTGACCCTGTGGTGTCTAGGGCAGGGTGGGAGTCAGATGGTTTCAGACAGCAAGGATCCCAGGTCCAGAGCAGAGTAGGAGGTCAGCAGTTTCTAGCTCCTGGGCCTCCCAGGGACCTCATCCTGGAGGCCAGAGATCCAGTCCCAGATTTGACCTCAAGGCCAGACCTGCCCTGGACCATGGCTAGGAGAATCTTTCCCTAGCAGTCCTGGAGGACACATCACAGACAACTAGGCCGTGCCTCGAAGGCAGGCTGCTTCATCATAGACAGACAGATGTCACTCTGAACAGAGTGAACCTGTGGTGACAGGGCAGAATGGGACGGCTTCAGACAGTGAGGATCACATGGCCTGACCAGAAGAAAAATCATGCAAACTCTGTGTCCAGAGCAGACAGGAGACACACAACCCCTGCAGCCAAAACTGACTAAGATTCCACTAAGACCTGATTAAGAATGAATGAAGGAAGCAAAGGTCAGATACCAGTGCAAGAATCCATATAACAATATAAAGAAAAACAAGGCAACACCAGAAGAAGCTGATGGCTGTATAACACCAAGACCTGAACAGAGCAATGAAGAGGAAACAGAAGGAAAACAATAATACAAACACCTTTAGGAAGATTATAGAAGCCTTAAAAGAGGATATAAAAAGTCCCTTAAAGAAATAGAAGAAAAAAAATAAAAAATTGGAAGAGATGAACAAAACCTTCAGGGAAACAAGGAAAACCAAGAAAGAGAAATACAACAAATAAAAGAATCATTCCAGGAACTAAAAATTAAAATAGAAACAATAAAGAAGGCACAAAACAATGCAAAGGATGAAATTGAGACTCTGAAGAAACGCTCTGGAACTACAGGTACAATCATTAGCAACAGAATCCAAGAGATGAAAGAGAGAATCTCTGGAGTGGAAGACTCATAGTGGAAATGATAAATCACTCAAAGAAAACACTAAAACCAGAAAAGCTGTAACACAAAATGTTCAGGAAATTTGGGACATCATGAAAAGATCCAATCTGAGAATAATAGGAATAGAAGAAGGGGAAGAATACCAGCTCAAAGGCACAGATAATGTATTCAGTAAAATCAATCATAGATGAAAACTTTCCTAACTTGAAGAAGGAAATGTCTATAAAGATACAAGAAGCTTACAGAACACCAAATAGATATGATCCCCCAAATAAGTCTTCTCACCACATAATAAAGCTACAAAACACATAGAACAAAGAAAAAATATTTAGAGCTGCAAAGAAAAAGAGCCACCTTACCTATAAAAGCAGACCCATCAAAATAACACCTGACTATTCAATGGAAACAATCAAAGCATGAAAAGCCATAGACAGAGAAGAGGCAAGAATGTTATGACCATCCATCAACAAATAAAGTCAAGATACTGGAATGAAAATATTTTGTTTAAGGACTTAATGTTAATACAAACACAGAGATGTGTCCATAAAGGATTACTAACCCCAACACATATTGTTTTGGAGGTAAGAAGTCATTTGTGCATACATGTCCCAAAGCTGTGGAATGTATACTATCTTTTTTATACATACTCAAAACCAATCCTCAAAGTCCAGTTTTAGAATTATTACTTCTAAAATGTCTATCTGACAGTTTCCTATTATCTTCTTTTTAGACACGCAGGGCATTTAGTCATCAAGACCGAGAAACATGAATTTTATCTTGATTGTGTTCCAAAATTTTAAATTTACTGTTCTCTCACAAAAGAGGTTGATCACCTTTCTTTATTTCCTGTATTCTATAGAGTTATTTGATGTCAAAGGAGAGGTGATGCCCAGTGAGGAAGTGTCTGTAATGAATTAAGCTTTATTCTCCAAACCAAAGGAAACCAAAAAATAATAACTGGTGAGGCAGGGTGTTACATTTATGAAAACAATTTTATGAGAGTAAGGGGAACTTCTCATCTTACCAAAATGTGTGGGCATGAATGGAGCATGAATGGACCAGAGAAGAAAGTTACTGTTCACTGAGTGGGGCAGAACCAGGCTATTCTAAGCAGAATGTTCAAAAAATATATTTGCCTTCCCCTGTAGTAATCACACCCTTAAAATTGCTGGCAAAATAAAGCACAACCCCCCCCCATCAGGTTAGCAATTTAACCTATTCTACAAGGCTTTTATGCCTTTTACTCTCTTAATTTGAAAAGTATGAAATACCATTGTCCTCCATTACTGAAAGTGTCTTAGAAAAAAATCTTGCAAATAAAGCTTTTCCATTCTCGAGCCAAAAACTGGAATCCTTCTTTGGAGTAGTTCACACTGTTAGACATAAGCCCTGCACATACCCTGGCTTATATCCACTAAGCAGCAATTCTCAGGCCACAGGTGCAGTATGATTTCTTGCCATTGCCTTCTGGACTTACCAGGAGCAGCCCACTGGGCAGAGACCAAATGATTTCTGGTGTACACACACCTTATTTGTATATGTAAAAACTGAGTGGATGACTGCTAGGGTTCTTGCAGCTCCCCAACTTGAGCTGTTGATCAAACAAATGCCCCACTGTTATTTCAAATGTATTTGAGGAAGTCAATTCCAAACTAAATGCATTTAAGGAAATTCACTCTCAGGATAACTCATCTGAAGATCACTGGAACTTTACTCAGATGGAAGGCATAGTAGAAACATCCAGATATATTTAAAACAAACAAACAAACAAACAAACAAACAAACAAATAAACAGTTTTTCAATGAGAAGAGAGTATAATGAAGATAACTAAGGCTAACACTAAAAACTCTAATAGGGAAAGGGAGCATGCCTTTTCCTTTTCAATGAGAAGAGAGTATAATGAAGATAACTAAGGCTAACACTAAAAACCCTAATAGGGAAAGGGAGCATGCCTTATCTCCACTTCACCTTTAGTTCACTCTAAAATAGCTTCCAGTAAAGACAATAAATCTTTAGAGGCAAATGGTATTCTTTTCAAAGCTTTAGTTTAATATTTTGGAAAGATGAATAAATATGGCAAATAGTGAACAAAAGATACCCCCTACCCTGTGCATGAAACATTCGACCAGCTAACTATAACTCGACTAGCTAACTATAACATGAGCTCAGATGTTTATGCTTAGGAGAAAAGATTTCTATTTTGGACTGTGTAGTTCTCATCAGCATTTAGTTTTAGAAATAGAAACTTTTTAAACTCAGAATTTCTAACAGTAAGACAGATTCTCATTTTGATGATGACAGCTGATTTGGAGAAAATGTTTATTTCCATTTTAAAGTCTTCAAAGATGCATATATAATAACTTTCCTTGAAAACAGTGTTATAAGAGGGAAGACACATCAATTTTGGATTTGCTTTGCACAGTCCTTATCAAAGGCTTCCTACTTTTTTGTGTATGTATAAGTTTTGTGGTACAGACACAAGCACTCTATCTCACTGATAACTGGAACCTCTACTCTTCATTCTTTGGATCCTATATAAATCATGTGGCTTTTTCTGTTTGCATGGAAAATATATTCCACAGTTCAGCAGAGGTCACACTTGTGTGATGTGAAGTCCCTGCCTGGAAAGCTGCACCACAATCTGGATTCTCTTGCCAGGCCTGGGGTGAAGGTATTTTGAGCAATGACAGTGGAAAATTGACTCTGTGGAAAAGAGCAGGGATTTGAACCTGGAACTCTAGCTTCTACCATGGTATCCACCTTCTGTGTTAGTCTCATGTGATTAGTATGCAGCCAAGGACCTCCTCTACATACAGTGTGCTCTACATGCCTAGTTCTAATGGCCAAATTCTTCCCGTTGTCAGTACTAAAGCTGACAACTAAATGATCCTTGATGTCTACTGCCTCATATTAATCTTGCCAGCTTCCCTTCCAGAAATTTAGCTAGGGTCTGAAACATACTTTTAAATTATAAGTCAAAAGCTCTGAGTGTATGCTGCCTAACTCATTTAGTTATTTATCTGGTGCAAGACCTTGGATAAATTAGGAAAGTTCATTATACCTCAACCCTTCTACCTATAAAATGAGAAAGACAATTAACCTTGTAATTAAATGGGATGTTTTCAGGATTGCTTGGGGTGTGGTTAAAACAGGACTTCATACTCTATTAAAGTACTCCTCCATAAGAAGTTTATTATTCCATATGCCATCACTTCTGCTTTAGTGCTGACTTGGATGTTTCTACCTGCTACCACACAGATATATATATATATATATATATATATATATATATATATATATATATGTGTGTGTGTGTGTGTGTGTATGTATGTATATATATATATACACATATATATATTCTTACCTTTTCTACTTTTACAGAACTGCTCAATGTCTACAGAGTATTTCTTTACATGATGTAGACTTGGAAAAGCTATCAGAAAAGAACAGTTATCATTACCTTAAGAAATACTCTTTAGTATGTCAGAGTGATACATCTCAGAAGAGGCCTTTAGTTATTTTACTAGATCTATTTGAGCCCAATGAAGCCGGAGATCTTCAGACTTTCTGATGGAAAGAGAAAGTGGCTGAGATTAGAACTGCACAGAAAAGGGCAAAGGTACCAAGAACAGTTGTGTCCTTAACATAAGCCTTGTTGGGAGGCATTAAAAAGGACCTACAAATTTTATGGTCAAACCTGTTTAGTATCAGTTGGTTGTGTCCCATGCTCTGTCTCCTAAAACTCTAGAATAGCATGTTTCCTTGCTTGAGGTAGAAAATATTGTAGTCATAATCACCCAGACTTAGCATAGTTAAATGTCAATGGCCTGAATATCAGCACTGTTCTGAAGTGTCCATTTATGTGTTTTTGCATTGCCGCCATCTTTCCTGTTCCATAGGACCTTCTGCTCAACAGTCTGTGGTGGCAGCCAGTCATACATGATGAGTTCACTCACACCCAGTGATTAACACTTGTCACCAAGCCCTCACAGGCATACCCATTTGTTTATGTATTTGCTGCCTGAAAAACATCATATTCATATTGTGAATTCACCTGCTCAATCCTTTCATTAATTTCTCACTTATGCTAAGTCACAAAAAGTACCTTTAACATCCTACACACTTACTGTTTTTTAGTCCTGGAGGATAGAAGCCCAAAACAGGTCTCAGAAGCCCTTCTTTTGGAGTTGCTAAAAATCTGCTTGTCTGTTTATCCACCTCATGCATCTCCTGGCTCAAGGCCTATCCCATATCCAAGGCTAGTGACATCAGGTCAAGCTTTTTCTCCTTTTTATCTTATTGGTTTTATCCCAATTTCTCATCTACATTTAAGAATCACTGTAGCTAGGCTGGAAAGATGCCTCATTGGTTAAAACACATGCTACTCTTGGGGCTGGAGAGATGGCTCAGAGGTTAAGAACACTGACTGTTCTTCCACAGGTCCTGAGTTCAATTCCCAGCAACCACATGGTGGCTCACAATCATCTATGATAACATCTGGTACCCTCTTCTGTACACTGCATACATAATAAATAAATCTTTAAAAAAAAAACACACACACACATGCTACTCTTATAGAGGATCTGAGTTTGGTTCTCAACAATCAGATCCAACAGCTCCCAGCTACCTGTGACTCTAGTTTCAGGGTTGCTCATACATTCTTCTGGCCTCCATAGGTAACTGCACTCATGTGAACAAAGGCACAAACTCCTGCCCTTGCAGCCAAACTCACATACCTAAAAGTAAATCTTAATAAAAATAATCATCATAGTTATTTTGGATATCCCAGAATAATCTGAAAATCAGTTATCTGCTGATTTGTATTCCATCTATAATTTTAATGGACCATTTCCTATAACCTGCCATATAGGATTATCTGGGTAGTACAGAGGTATTGCTCTCCCTACCTCCATACATGGCATCTCGTATGAGGCAGGGAAGGCTGAGGTTTCACATGGTAAAAATCAGGAAAAGAAATGATGCCAGTTAAATAATTGACAGCACACTAATGAGTGGTGGAAAAGCTAGAACTACATTTCAGTTTTAGTGACATTATGAAAAGGACAGCTACCACCATGTAAATACACATCCCACCTATGATCATTTCATATTGTGAAGTAATCTACTCCCATGCTTTAATTCACTTACAAATGTTTGCAACCCTCCCAGATTGCCTCTGGCTATAATATCTGCTATCAGTGTTTTTTCTTATATTATTTGTTTGTTTGGGATGTGTGTGTGTGTGTGTGTGTGTGTGTGTGTGTGTGTGTGTGTGTGTGTATTGTGTAAAGGTCAGAAAACAAATAGCCACCCAGTATATGGCCTTATTCTTCCCACTATGTGGCTTACAGTGATCAATTTCAGGTCCTCAGACTTGAGTACAGATGTCCTTACTCACTGAGTCACTTTGTGTATCTGTCTTACATCTGCATTACTTTTGCATGATTCCTTTGTTCAGCTCACAGATACTTTGATATAATATATCCAAAATCAAACCCATTATATCCTTAAGATACACTTAGACTTCTAGGATTCTTATTTGACTTTGCCAAATTGCTGACATCCAAATTATCAATGGCCTCCTTGAGATTTGAACACTTTAATGTCTCTATAGTTTTGTTTGGTTTGGTTTTTTTCTTCAATACTAGGAACTGAATCCAGAGTTTTGTGCTCCATGCATGCTTGGTGAGCCCTTTTCCACTGACCTTCAACACAAGCCCTGCTATTCAGATCTCACCACAAGTTCCACTCAGTGTTGTAGTAGAAGTTAACCCAGTGCTGGCAGATATAATGTCATTACTCTTTATACTGCTGAAATCTTCTGTAAATCAGACTCTAGCCCTGCTAAATGCTTTCATCTGATAATATATAGAAGTACATACAAGACCACCCCCATTCTTCCATTTTACAAGGCAAGTCCTATCTGTCTTTAAGTTTTCCACCTGAACTTCACAGGATTACCTTTTGTTTTGTCTTTCTCTTTAGTCTGAGTAGATACCTTCTCCTAAATCTGCCTTCACTGTAGTTTGATATGGTTCAAAGGTTCAATTGGCATGGCAATCATAGAGCACCATGTTATCTTCTTGTTTAGAACACTGTGTAGCATATACATTATGGTTAATATGCTTTGTAAGATGTCTAGGTTGGATGGCTAATTACAGTGAGACCCAGTTGTAAATATGGTTGGAAATAATATGGTCCATTTTATTTCTTTTGTGGTCTTTTATATACCTGATCCTCTCTACATCAAAAATTACCTAAAATCATACCCTAAATACAGACTCTACCCATGGTTTATATTATTCTATCCAGCCTGATAATGATTACCTTATAGGTGTACATTAAAATCAACTACAAGATTTCAAACTATTTTCTGTGCAGAGGACTGGTAAGATAGCCTAGCAAGTAATGTCAGAAACAAGAAATCCAACAGCAAGTTATCTATTCAAAATGGAGAGTACAGGGTTCAGCAAGAGATTCTGCTTCAATACATAATGTAAAGAAGAAGGCATCAGATATTTATCTCAGGCATATACCGACATATACAGACCACACATACATATGCATTATACAAAATATACACACACATACACACACATGCACATATGTATGCATGTGCGCGCGCACGCACACACACACACACACACACACACACACACACACAACAGAACTTTACCTACTAAGTAGATCTTGGGTATGAGAAACCATACTCATTCTTTTCTTTAATTAAGATTTCCAAATGATTTTAAGCAGCCAAAGCTAGGGAGTATTGATGAAATCTAATGTAAGAATACTTACATGAGAATGAAGAATTTTTGCAATAATCTCAAGAATATGGGAGCTTCATTTCCTGGGGCTATATGTCACGTTGTCAGTTATTCAAAATAAATACCAGCTTAGTACACTATTTGTCATATATGTCAGCTAGGAAGTTAACTTGCCCAATCTTGATAGGCCTTGATAAACAGCTCATATGCCCAACCTAAACTTTCTCAAGGGTCATTTATTTTAATTTCAGGCAAGAAATACCTAAAGATGCAACAGTGGCAGTTATATCTTGGCAGTAACTGACAGCTGCTTAGTTGGACTTAAGACCTGTTAAATAAGACAGAAATCAAGTCTAATATCTATAAACCTCGCCAACTACCCAAGCAAGCCCTTTGTGGCCATAAATCTTAGGGAAGAACCTACTACCACGACTTTCCTAATCCAATGTAATCCCTAAGTCCATTATAAATACTTATCCATACATCCATAAATGAATCTCTTACTCATCAGCAAAGCTTCTGTTTTTTAGCTTCTATAACAGACAATTAAAAGTGGTCAAAGCCCTGAGAATAACTGACTACTGAATTTCCAATGCCAATACAATAATACAAATCCTATACTTAAACTCAGGTAATATCATAGAGAAGGTGGTGAAAAAACTGTAATAACCTGGGGCTTAGTAAGTCTGCAATGTGTGTTCTATATGTGAAAGGGAAAGTACATCCATGGTATCCCAAAGTATCTGCCTAAAGAAGACCTCAAGAATGAAAACCCCAACAGACATGTCAACATAGAGAAGAAAATCCCATAGGGATGGCCTTCTAAATGAAGAGCTATAGACACTTAATAATTGCCAAGAAAGGAACAATTAATCATTCCCAGTGATAAGCCTCCTTCTTGATTACCTAATACCAAGTGGCCAGCCCTATAGACATATACATGCAGGCATCACTAAACAAACTCAGCAGAGTTTCAATATATTTTTTCAAGTATATTGTTTCAATATATTTGTGCCCTATCCTATCAGAAATTGGGGAACCCCATGGTAGTGAAGGGAAAAGACTTTTGGAGTCAGAGGGGATGGTGGACACCAGAAAATGGCCACTGAATCAACTAGGCAGGGCTCACAGAGTCAGAAGGGGCAAACACAGGGCCTGAGTAGATCTATACCAAGACCTCTATTATGTTATAGCTTGTTAGCTTAGTGTTTTTGTGGGAGTCCTAAGAATGGGAGTGGGTGTGTCTCTGACTCTTTTGCCTGCTCTTGGAACTTCCTCAGGTTGGGTTGCCATGTCCAGCCTCCATATGAGGGCTCTTGTCTTTTCTTATTGTATCTGTTTTTGTTGTGTTTGGCTGCCCTCTCTTGGAGGACTGCTCTCTTCTGAAGAAAAAAAAATGGAAAGAGGGTGGATCTGGAGGCAAGGATAAGTAAGAAGCAGCTAGGAGGAGTGGAGGGAACAGAAACTGTGGTGAGGATGTACTCTGAGAAGAGTCTATTTTCAATAAAAATATAATCAATTTAAAAAATTAAAAATTATTTTTATTATTTGACAATTTTATACATGTATACAATGCATCTTAAACATAACCTGCCTAACTTCCCTTCCCGTTTGTCCCAGACACCACATCAAAGACATGCCACCCTCACTCATTTTTATGTCCTTTGGATTGTGTAAACCACTGAGTCTAATTACTGCTGTCCACTGGAATGTGGACTGGGCTTGTCCATGTGCTCAGTGCATTCATGAGAGTAGTACCCTAAGGATGCCCAGAAGACAGCATTTCACAGCATTCTTTACCACTTTCTGGATTTTATTTTCTTTCTCTCTCCTCTTCCATGATGTCCTCTGAGCATGGCTGAGATGGGGTACATTGACCCAGATGCCAGATTCCCTGATTATAAGTCACTGATTCTTAGCACTTTGATAGGCTATGTCTCAGCGTTATGAATGGGCCATTTTGTAACTTTCGGACAGACAGATCCATGATATGCACTTTGAAACAACAATACTGAACACTTTGCTTGTTCCTGAGGTGTGAGAAATTGAGAGAAGCTGAGTGGCCCACTTCATATCATTCTGACACATTTACTTACTGCAGAAGTCCTCAACCTTCCTAAGGCTCAAACACTTTAATTCAGTTCCTTATGTTGTGGTGACTCCCAACCATAAGCTTATTTAATTGCTATTTAATAACTGTAATTTTGCTACTGTTCTGAATTATAATGTAAATATGTGGTATGTTATCCCTAAAGTTCTATGACACTCCAAGCTGAGAATTGCTGATTATCTCTTTTTTTTCTGATATTTTAAAGAGGCACAAATGTTGCTCAATATTTCCGATGAATAAGAGACATAACTATCAGCTGAAAAACTGAATTGTAGATGATTCTGAATGACAATAAAAGGAGAAAAAGAGAAAATGGAGTTCATTGTGGTCAAATGATTCAATATTCATCAGAAATAAGCTATCTTCTTCAGAAGGTGACTGCTATCGTGTGTGTGTGTGTGTGTGTGTGTGTGTATGTGTGTGTGTGTGTGTGAAGGAGGGATGGAGATTAAGTTGTGCACTAGTCCAGATTTTCAGGAATAATCTCAAATTTTAGATCATCCAATCTTATTTTCTAGAAAAAGGTTTTATTAGTCACATAGTCTATATCTATAGGCATATCTGGCCCATGTGCAGATAGTTTATAAGAGTATTTTAACACAATATCAAAGAAAAAGTTACGTATCCAAATTCAATCCATTATTGCTCTGATTATAATTTAAAATCTTAGTCTTAGATTATAAAAATATAATCTAATTAAATATAATTAGGAATGAATATCTACTATCAAATCTCCTGAAAACTATTTCTACATTTGTTCCCAGGGGTACATCTCTAATATATAGTTAATAAAGAATACCATCGATGATCTCCTATTGTTTCAATTACAGAAATAGATGTGTGTAAAGAACATCAAATGCTTAATGAAGAGTTAAAATTTCATTAGAATCATCAGGTTCTGAGGTTGGGAGCATCTACTTCATACAGGAAGACTTGCTGTAACTTCCACTATAGACCTCATGTCTTAGGAAAGTTATCAGCTCCAATCAGCTTGGCTCCATACTATTAAAAATCAATGTGCACAACAGCTCTCAGGAAAAGCACAGAAGACTTAATCCAAAATTTTATTTCATGAACAGAACCAAAAGCATTTTAAATAATATTTCAGTTTTCTTTTGACATTATTATAGTTGAATTTCTCTAGCAATTGCAGCGAATATATTTTTAACTTTAACAAACAGTACGATTTAATGTATTTCTGTTTGACATAATGAAATTGTATAACTCCCACAGCTTTCTACTTTTTTGATATTATATAAGAAGCCTGTAATTTTATATGCCAGAGAAGACAGAACACCTGAGAATAAATGCCTATTCAAGTCTTGGAGATCACTAGCTGAAGGTTCAGGATGCATTGGCAAAGGAGCTCAGGTCAAAACTCACAAGAAAACAAGAGCTGCTTTAACATATACTGCTGAAATGTACTTTCCTGATTACACCTTGCATTTCAACTTTTCCTGCAAACTGTCATTGGTATTAATACAAGATCTGTCAGTGCACAGATATTCATAACACTAACCTAATGTTTCCCCATTTCAAATATGGGATATTTGAAACTAGATTTTTTTAAAAATTGAGAATGGCATCTGAAATGTAAATAAATGTTTCTAATTACTATTATCTGGATAATAAGATATGATATGAAATGTTTAAAATTACTGAAATTAAGTGCAGTAGCATGGCTCTCCAGTATATCATATTTTTTAAAAAAATGACGAATGCAAAAAAGAACAAGGGGGCTGTATTACATATGCGAAATGGATTTTTATAGTTTTGAATTTTATAATGCAAGTTTTATTAAGTTATCCTAAGGAATAAAACACAAAATATTTTCAAGGATTTTGTTTGTTTCTGTTGTGAACTTCATATGAGAGCCTTTTATCATCAAGAGAGACCCTAGACAGTAAGGACAGTCTGGAATGAATTTCCACCTTTCAAGCTGACACTTCAATTGAGGTGCCCCAGGAAATCCCAGCTATTGCAGTTCCTTTCTAGTTCTTCAAGAGGAAACCCCTTTATTGCCCTTGAGATTTTGAATATTGTTCCTCCTCCTTGGGGGGGAAAACATCAAAATCTTTTTTTTCTTTTCTTTTCTTTTTTTTAAATTATGAATAAAGTCACATTTTGTATCTATGTATATCCTTGTTCAAGGACCCTTCCCCCTCCAACCCCCTCCAGTCACTCTCTCTTCTCCAGCAAGGGCAGGAGGTCCCAAGGTCCCAATATGGCTTAGTTCAACATTCACTCCTGGAAAATCCAGTTTTCTCACTCCAACATCAAGACTGAGTCAGGTGTTCCTTTAGAGAGAATGGCATCCAAGGTGCCAGTCCAAGGTGTTTCAGATCCCACGCTGTTCAGTGTTTGTGGTTTGCAGCTTGGACATGCTTGCTTTTTTCGTTTTTGTTTAAAGTCCACTAATGAATGAGTACATCCCCTGCTTATCTTTCTGGGTTTGAGATAACTCGCTCAGGAGGATATTCTCCAAATACATCCACTTGCCTGCAAATTTTAGGATATAATTTTTTCTTACTGCTGAGTAGTACTCCATTGTGTAGATGTACCACAGTTTGTTAATCCATTCTTCAGTTGGGGGGAAATCTACATTGTTTCCAGATTCTTGCTATTATGAATAATGCTGCTATGAACATAGTTGATTAGAGTTGTTTCATAATGGCTGGGCTTCCTACAAAGGCTTGAGATGTATGACAGCATGGCTTGCTACATTAGAAGTTTTCACATTTCATCTTTAGGGGCAAAATCAACAATAGTCTGGATTGTCTTTAGAAGTAAATTGTAATGTTCAGTCTATAATGCTTTCATGATATATGAAAATCATTTGATATTAACCTACAGAAAAGACAGACATCATGTTATTTGCAGACAAATGAATGCAACTGGAGAGCATCATATTAATTTTTGTTGGTTAGAAATCCTCTATCAGATGGGTATGTTGGCAAATCTGTGGAACATTTCTTGACTGATAATTAATAAGGCCATGTAAGCACACTTTGGGCAGGTCCACTACTGAACAAGTATCCATGATGTATATAAGAAAGCAGCCTGGGCAAGTTAGTGAGCAGCATTCCTCCATGATCTCTATTAAAGATCCTGTCTCCAGCTTCTTGCTCTGACTTCCCTGTGAATGTAAATAAACCCTCTCCTCCCCAAGTTATTTTAAGGCCATGTTGTTTTATCACAGGCATAGCTATAAAAGGCAAACATATAAAAAAATTAAGTCACCTTTAGAAAGACAAATGGCATACTATATCTCTTATTTGTAGATAATAAATTGCATAGACACATAAAATTTTGTGTCTATATAATTAATGAAGGTAAAATGTGAAGCTTGCTAGAACAACGTAGAATAACTAGAGTGGGTATGGAAGAGAAAAGAAAGAAGCACAGGGTTGGGAAAACATGGTCAACATACATCATATATGTGCTAGAAAATCACCTTAAGGAGCTTAGCACTATATACAGTTAATATAAGCCAATAAAAATATTTTAAAAAGAAGAACGAGAGGGGGACTTCTCTTGCTGAATACAATAATGAAAACAGAATATGGCAAAGTACAAACCACAGAATAAAATCTATCTAATTGTTTTTTGTTAAATACAATGCATGAATATATTCATGTCAATAGCTATACATTTTTTTAAAAATTATTTTTCTAACTATTGAATAATATTTTGTGGCAATCAATAACCAAATTTTGGTCATCCATGGCACTGGGTTTTTAGTTTATTGCTTGTATGCCAATAATAGAATTTTATTCTTACAATAGAATAAACATTCAGTCCCACAACCATATTAATGTAAGGCTACATTTAAAAAGTACATGAGTGGTCAATGAATTGTTCTTATCTTTAATTTTTTTAAAGGTATCTTACCAGAGTACTTCCTGAGCTACAATTTTACCCATATATATGTTGGTTTATATTATCATCAGTACTGTCTTGGTCTCTTATATTTGATCCATCTGGCAGGGGAAAATTGTAGACTGATATTTAGTTCTTATGCCACAGAAAAGATAAATTATTTCATTTCTAATATTTATTCATTTGTGAAATATATGTTCAGATCTTCATAGCCTGACTTTCATGGTTGCTGTTCCACCTCATGATACTAGCAACAATGTATAAGGGTTCTCCTTTCCTGACTGATAATCTCTGTTCTTCCTTTAATATTGTTCAGTAATATCACATGCAAATGGGGCAAGGTGACATTGGCATGTTCACTCCTGAGTATTTCATGCATTTCTTTGAAGATTCTCAGCCTCTTCTATGCCTGCCAGCACCTCAAGCTTTTCAAGTAAATTTCTTGTACCTAGTAACCAAAATTTTATATTGAAAGCTAGTGTTCAGTTTTCTTCTTTCTATATCGACATACAATCTTTTTTCTGCTGGCCCAGCTAGAACTTCTGCATAAAATTTTATAAAACTTTTCTACTGTAGTCTACCTTTTCCTGTCATTTCAATCTTTTAGGAAATCAGTTCTCACTACATGACTATGAGATGCTTCATGTAGCTTTTAAAATTGTGGCTTGCTAAGTTAAGGAATTTCATTTCTAACTTAGACAAATTTATTTCACAAATGGAGAAATTGGAGTTTTTCTAAGCACTTATTGAAGATCATAATGATAATTCTTTTAATCAATAAGCATAGGAAATGATATAAATATATTTTTAGAAACTAAAATATTCTTATAGTAAGGCCGGTTAGGTTGTCAAATATTTTGTAATAATTATACACAATATAAACATGACTATCTTTAATATTTTTACCATTTATTTTAGATGCTCTTGAAAAGAATAGTTAATTCAATATTTCTAAACTTTTTTGTATTCTAAAATATATTTTAAAATATATCTTTGTTAATATTACTTTCAGAAAATGTCAAAAGTCAACAATAGTGTTTTCAGTATGATTCCCTTTCAAGTAATCTATGTAATTTTTCTGTTTTATTCCAATAACATCAATCCCTAAATAAACAATTTTACATGTCCAGTATAATTGATTTCATTTGTCCTTTAGGATTTTCACTGTTCTGCAATACATTGAGGTTAACCAACTAACATAGTCTGAGTAGTTTCTACTTGATGGATTTATAAGATTTTCTTTGCAAGGTGGTCAGATCTGCTATACCCTCTACCCCTGGAATTTTTCATTGTTTTTTGTCTGTGCTTTGCTTTTAGTTACCCCACCAACATTTATAGGTCCTCTACTAAGGAAATTCTCCTATTTATATCTAGAGTTCTCATTGTCTTCCATGTAAAAACCACAATGTGACTTTGTCTGCTGGCTGTGGCCTCAGGCTAACATATTTGTATTTAGTGGTTTTTATACTGTAGGAAATTTAATTCATCTCTGTTGGGCCTGTTCTGTGACATGTGGAGATGGGTGTCTAGGGATGCTTCAGCCTGTGGCCCCTTCAAGCTCTACAGGATATTGTTTCTAGTTACTTTAACTTATATGATGCTATGTGTTATACCAAAAAAAAAAAAAAATCAGACATCAATCCTAACCTGGATCTTCATAGTTAAAGAGATAACAAATACAAATTGTTCTTAACATTACTATCATATAATTAATTGAAGATGAGAAATTGAAAACCCAGAGTGGAAAGTTAAAAAGGTAAATTTTCATATAAATAAAATGTCATATGGATATTTACACTTTCTCCTGTGACATTAGATCCTATATACTCATTATGTGTGTAATTACTTCTGAGGGGTGACAAGATAAAACAGACAAGCATTAAGGAGACTTTAAAAGTATCAAAATATAAACTGCAATCAGAGGGATCCAAACCATCCTCTGACCCATTTTATGAGTTCAGATTTGAATATCTACTGCAAGTCTTATCATAATAAGATACTGACCACTTCCAGATATTAAAGTATATAGAGAGTTGTTCATATTCTGAAGTAACAACAGAGTAGGCAGACTGATTGCCTCATCTATTGTTGAATTCTGAGCATCAAAATTGTAGTGTAACAGATCATATATTCCTTATGATGAAAAGCAGGGTATATAAAAGTCCTCAGCAGAACACAAGGCACATATTGTCATAGTACATAAGAAATAGTAGTGAAGGTTCAGGATGAAGCAATGTATCTAAATAAAGAACATATGCTCCTGTTGTATTATATTTCTGGCCTGGCTTTTCCAGCCCTGAAGACCTGAAGACAGGCAGACCAAGAGTCCCACAAAATCACAGAATTACATAGATACTTATATTAATTTTATGCTGATTGGCCTAGAGCCCAGGAATATAGATTTCTAACTCTTTACCCTTAAACTAACCCATCTTTCTTATCTTGTTCAGCCATGCTGGCTCGGTACCTTTTTTCATAAAAGCATTTCAACTTCTTTCCTCTGTGTCTGCTGTCATCTCATTGTTGTGTTTCCATTGCATTTCTGTGGCACTTCTGCTCTTCACTGAGATGTTCCCAGAGTTTTCTTAGTCTGGTAGCCCCGCCCACACTTCCTGTCTGCCTTTGACCAATCAGCATTTTTTATTAACCTAGTAGGCAGGACAATTATTTACAATGGAACAGAATACAATCACCCTACATGTCCCTTCTTACATCTGACAGAGATTGGGAGAAAGACCTGTTTATAATGCATGACACAAGACTGAATGGTGCAGTTTTGGAACAGTTCCATGAGACCCCAACAAAGAGTAATTAAAGGTAACTCAACTCCTATGGCCTAGCTTATCACATTTGAAATAAGAAACACCCATCCTTTGTGCCTAGATTTAAAAAAAAATATAATCTAGTTAAATATACTCTTTGTAAATCTTTCTTACCAAATTAAATTAAAATTCATAAAACATACTATCCTACTTTTAAAAATAGAACTGTTTTCTTTTGGACTGGGAAACTATATCCTAAAGATGAAGGCAGCTCCACATATGAGCTCCCAGCAGGTGTAGCAGCATGGACAATATCTGAGGTAGCCTCTTCCAGATGAACTCAAGCATGGCAAGGAAACTGTGAGCTTTATCCTACCACTAGGTAAGGAGCTATTGGAAACTGGTAGTCTCTAAAAGAATGAGAATCCATTTTCTTTAATGACATAGCCTCTGATAAGTAGACCTTGCAAGTGGACAGTCACACATTCAAAGATTTATTGCCAGTGCAAAGGGATACATGGTTTTTAAAAAATGAGAGGATAAACATGGTTGGGTAGGAAGGAAAGTAGGGTCAAGGTATAAAAAGAGTTGTGAAAGGAGTATGATCAAAATGCCCTATATGAAGTCCTCAAAAAACTAATAAAAATGAAGGAAAAAAATCACAAGAGAGTAGATAACCAAACCAAGGGGAATCTCACTTCAAGACTCACAACCATGTAACAACATTCACCATTTCTTAATACTTAATACACAAATATCTAAGGCATATGGGATCCTCTGCATACTTTCAATAGTAATTTCTTTTCTGTTTTAAGAGGATCCTAAACCTCAATTTTATAAGATGCTTTTATGTTTATACATATTTACTTGATATTTTTTAGTGAATTTTTTCTTCTCTTTATTTTGAATAAAAATGTCTACTGCAAAGTTATAAAACCACTGAAAGGACAGGTACATGAATCCAGAGCTATTTAATGTGTTATCTATATTCACACTCTCATATACAGAAATGTCCACATCTGTCCAGAAAACATCTGTTCTGTCAAGACTAAAGATGTAATATTATCACATAAAGAACATCACTGCACAAACACACATCAGCAGAGACTGATTGATACTCACAGAATCAGGGAAATCTCTATTGGTAAAAATAGATCATACTGTACTTTAAAGCTGTATAGCATACCAGCCAGATACTGTCAGTTACTCATACTGACTTGTTATCTTAAGAAAGGAAAGCTTCAATAACCACATTTTAAAAATGAGTCTGAAATAAAGAATATTTCCACTTCTAGACACTTCACTCCCTGTAGTCTATATGTCTTCACCACTTGAAAGCTAAGATTGTATATGACAGGCTTCTGTGTTTTATATAATCTAATCTAATTCTTTCTAAGTGAAAATAAAAGCCAAATTATTCTTTGATCTTTCTTCATTTTTATTTAAATATACTTCCCATGTTATGCATTTTATTCATTTAAAGTTTATGATTCAATAGTTAATAATCTAATCATCAACTTATTGCACCATCACTGCTATTCAATTCTCAAATACTTCATCACTTTAAATGAGGCAACACAACATCAAGATGTCAGTTCTAACCATGTCTATATAATTTCCACCAGTATAGCTCCCATGGATATTGTACTTAGTATTCTTGATTTATCATAATATTTTCAAAGTTTATTCTGACAAAAAGGTGAAGGATGGCAGCCCAGATGTATAACAGAGGCTGGATAAGCAAAGTTTTCCTTGCCCAGCCTTTGCCCTTTAATCAGCTTTGCTGATAATTTGTTGATTTGTTGATACGAATTCACATCAGGGAGGACCATCTGCCTTACTCAATATGGTGATAGACTCATGCTCAGTACAATGTATAACCAAGTATCTGTACACTTATAGCCCAGGAAACATACCCCATAAAATTATCCATACTCACAATTGGTTATACCAAGAGTCACTAAAATTCAGACTTGTTTCTTAATATTGCTTATGTCTACATTGATATTCTCTTCTGTGTTTAACAAAATGTAAAATAATGCACTAAAATATATTACTAAAACAGTAAGATTTATATAAATTGAAGCAGTAAAATCAATACCAAAGAGAGAAAATCAGCTTTTGAGTGAATACAAGGAAACAAAGACTACCTTCCCCTTGCCTGGAACTTGCCCTTTCTGTCTTGAGAATCTGTTGGCTTTAAACTGTTTCCTTAGAAGAGAAACAATAAATTTACAGTTGAGAAACCATGCAAAAATGGACATAGGCATGTAATTAAATGTAAGCATCATTGCTTTTACCATGGTTACCATGTATCCTAAATGTGATGGGAAAGTTACTACAGCTGTAGGGTACCTTTCCCAAAATGCACAGCTTGGGTTGAATCACTAGAACCAGACTGAGAGACATGCTCAAAGATATTCTGAATAATGTCCAAGGCTGTTAAGGTCACAGAAAAACAACAAAAGAGAACCAAACAACAAGGAAGCAGAACAACAACAAAAATTCCAAAATCAAACATGAAAAGCAGGAGAAACTGTCACAGACCCGAGGAAACAAAGGAGACAGAACAGCTGATTACATTTGACATGCTACCTATAGTCTTGAGACAGAATCAGGACAATGATGGAAAGCACATGGTGGACTAACATCCCATACCAATAGTGATTTTTGGTAACTTGGTGGATTCACATCCCATGCTAATAGTAACTTCCTCATTTTAAGAGATGTACATTGCAAGAATGAAAAAGCCATTAGGAGAGAATGAATCTGAGCAACATGAACTGTATAAACACCTTTTGCTACTTTTCTACATACCTAAAACTACTTTGAAATAAAATAGCCTGCTCAAAAATTCACTGAGTTTTGACTATGATAGCTTTGCTATGGTTTTATCAACTAAGGGCAGCATGATTTCTAAGTCAGAAACATTCCCTGTGCAGCCTCCTTCCTCTGCATGTTAAGTACTCTATAATACCAAAAATAGATTTCAGTCCTTAGAGATGGCAAATCAAGACCTCTGCTCAACACTAAATGTTATATAAAACCAGCAAGATTAGAAATTTACACACGAGCTAATTGTGAGATTGCTGTTGACCTTGAAGGACAAGATGAATCCCTTAGGCTCAATATATAAATGCAGCCTACTTGAAACAAGGTGGAAAGACAGTCAATCAAAGCTTACATTTAAATAAACATATTTCATAGAAGTTTTGCCATATTCGCTATGCTATCATGCTGCATTGTCTAATGTTTTCTAAAATGCTAAGAATTGTAGGATAATGGCAGTTAATATTTTAGAAAAAAAAGAATATTTTAACCCTTTAAACTGAAGGTCATATGCCCTTAGATTATTTTGCAATATTAAGAAATTAAGAGATTAATGATCACACAATTTGAAAATAGATCCAATCCACATAACGTAAAGAAAGAAGCAAAATCCACAGTGCCAAGTGCCCTTCTTCCTTCCTTGGTGTTCAGAAGTTACCACATGTACAGGAAGAACCATATTCATAATGTGCTAACATGGAAATTCCTCTAATGTACTCAGTCCTTAAAGGCAAGAAGATTCTTTTTTCAAATTGAAATCCAATTATGAAGTCCTGCAGTTGGACTTCTCTATAGCCAGTACAATATATCACCACAAAGTCCATTGATCATGAACAAGTATTTTTAGGTTGACTGTCATATCATGACACATCTGATAAAACTGGGAGATCAGCATTGGCATAGAATGTGAATCCACCAGGCTTTCTATGAATTATTCTTAGGAATCTTAGCAAACATTTATGCATATGTCTCATAAACATGTTAACAAAATCCATTTTGTCAGTATGTATATGGTTAGTTGTATTTTTTCATGTTCTTGGTGAGAAAAGAGTAATCCAGTTTTCATAGGTAAATTCTCAAAAATAAATACAACATGTACATGGGAAATTCACACTAGGAAAAATCTCCTAAGGTGTCAACATTAGCACATAGTCAGCTGGATTGAATGTAGACCTTTATTTTATTTGTGAATTGTAATAACTGAATAATAGAGAAAAATGATTTCAATTATCCAGCTTTACTCTGAACAAGAATGGTATCACTGAAAGTCAAAGATGTCTTTGGACAGAGTGATATATCACCGTTGCCAGACTCTGTCATCTTAGACAATGTGATTGTGTATGTATGGCACAGTGAAATAAGGGCCTTTTTTGCACAGTTAGATTTTTTAGTATCACAATATTATCATGTGAATAGAATCTATTCTCTATTTTTGTTTTCAAGAAGACTATTATGCCATTTAATGATTTATCTATATGTATTTATGTGTATAAGCATTTGACAGCATATGTCTATGTACTATATATGTACAAAGGCTGTGGAAGCCAGAATAATGACACTGGATCCACTAAATTGGAATTACGGAGGTTGTGAGCTACTGGTGCTGCGAATGAAATCAGGTTTTCTGAGGAAAGAATGAGTGTTCTTAACTGGAGAATCCTCTTGTACCTTGGCAGCAGGTTTGGAAGGTCCTTTAATGTTGTGAACTTAATTCTCATCCCCTTCCCCATCCCTCCCCCACCCTCCTTCCTTCCCTCCTGCAGGTCCATTGAATGTATACTATGGCTTCTAGTTTAGTGTTTTTATAAGATTCCTGAGCATGCAAACAAGTGGGTCTCTGTTTCTTGTGCCTTCTTCTGTTGCTCTTTTCCTTCTGTTGGCTTGTTTTGTCTTATTCTGTTGTGTTAGTTTTAGTTTTATCTTATCTTATTTTATTATTATCTACTAGGAGGCTGTTTATTTTCTAATAGAGGTCAGAAAGGAGTGGGTCCAGATGGAGGAACTGAGGTGAATAAAGGAAAGGAAACTATAATCAGAAGGAAAAAAAAACTATTTACAATAAAAGAAAAAAATGGACAATTTCTTTGTCTAATTGAGAAACCTCAGAGCTCTACGCAATAGCTATTTTCAGAATTAACATGTGTTAGTGACAAAAATGTTAAAAATTTCTAAGCAAAATAAAAACTAAACAAGATAAGAAAAATGGTTAGTAGGAACATTATATTTTTCTAAAAACTAAAGGAATGAAATTATTTCACAACAAGGAAAATAAAATCAGACCTGGTTTAAATCCTTATTTTTGTATTGAAATGTATGGAATAAAGGAGATAATTTTTGTATTTATACATTCTCTAAGCCTGAAGTCAGCACTTGTGAAGTGTCTATGGCTGTGAATTACTTTAGAAAGTAGAAGCACACGTACATTCTGGTGCAACATTCCTCTTTTCAAATACATCTTTGTATTTGATTCCCACACTGGCATAATGAATAGTGTCACTGCTGGTTAAGATTTAAAACAGCTGCATTTCTAATTTTGGAAGATTATGATAGATTTTTATATGGGTTGCATGTTAAAAGCAAGCAAATGGCATGCCAACCACCGAGAGAGTGCTGGGCAGACAGTGGCATGACTGAGACACAGTGCACCAATCATGTAGCATCAAATACAGGGTATTTGGCGGCTTTTCAAGTGATGAACCATCTTTAAACACAAGCAAAAATAATTCACTCACATGAAGCCTGCAGATAGCCCTGTATAGCATTTCTAATGTGCCTCTGTTAACATGGGCAGCTGTGATGACTCCATTTAATAGTATGTACAATGCGGTCTTTCGTTTTCTCCTCTAGACGTCTGTCAAGGTTGTGTGTGTGTGTGTGTGTGTGTGTGTGTGTGTGTGTGTGTGTGTGTGTGTGTTTATAATGTCTGTCAATGTGTCTGGCATAGAAAAAGACAGACAAATAAAGAAATAAATATGAAAATAAAGTATATGTTATAATCTTTCTTATATAAGGGAATTATCACTGCACTAAAAGAATTGAAGGAGTGTTCAAATGTCTTCACAGTTAAAAAAGAATCCACTCACCCAACCTCATTAAATATCATAGATCAACACTAATCAATGTAAACAATATAAATCAATATCCATATATACTTTACAAAAATTGCATTCAGAATTTTAGTATGTAAATTTTCCTAAATTTAGATTTATTTTCCTGAAAAAGCATCTGTTATTTAAAAAAAATCTTCAAACTCATATTTTATCTTCAAATATTTTAACAAAAGTTTTATAATTTACTAATTTAATTTAGAAATGTATTTTCCAACAGATAATATCCATTGACTATATCACTGACATCTTATTACAATGCATAGCTTCCTAGGCTATCATAGATTACAATACATATCCAGAAAATTTTGAGAAAACAAGAAACAAAGCTTTCAAAGCTATGTAATTATTCCTCATTTCAGAGTGCAGTGCAGAATGTTAGGTTGTTATTACCATCACTATAGAAAATCTTCAGTTATGATCAGGAAACTCTGTCATCAGGGCATTAATGCTACACAGATAGTAAGTAGAAACAGGCATCAGAGAGTTAAAACCAAGTTCTTAAAAAGTATAGTTTTAAGCACAGTATATACTTTGTGCAACACAATGAAATAAAAAGAAATTAAGAAAATTTGAAAAAATTAATTATTGTGTCAAATATATAGAATTAGTTTACTATGGTGACTTGTAGCTATAAAAGTACTCCAGACTCAGTCTTAAGAATACCACTACTCATTTTTGTTGATAAAGGTTTTGTGGGGCATTATCCCTAAATACTATAAGGAAATTAAAGGATAATGTAGCAGAATTCCTTCATGAGATTTTGAAAATAACTGTGTAATGTTGCATGTCACCTGGCACACTCTTTAGCATATCATACCAAAGACGTTGCATGTCCTTGCATTTCTGCAAGGGGTGTAGGGGGCAACAGGAGGGGCTGGCTGTGGTTAGGTTATAATTGGGGATAAGCTGTATTCCTTTAGGTATTCTGCCGAACAAAACTGTTTCCTTTTGGTGAAAATGGCAGCTGTTGGTTAGGTGTGTCCTGAAACTTTAATGGATGCTTGCTTAGCCTGACCTAGAAAATTAGTTTCTGTTTAATTTCATTTCAATTAACTACACATAGCTAGGTACAGTTAGCAATTTCCACTGCCTATGAGAGGGGTGATCCTGTTTTTTAGTCAATTGTCACATCAGAACTTCATATTTTTCTAAAAGATAGATGAATTAAGTATCCAAATATTTTCATTTACTAGTTTAAACTGAGATCTCAAGAAGCTTTTCTCCTCAACACAATAAAAAAGTAAATTTTTACTATGCTCTAACTTGAATAAAAGCAAGATCATTATTGCATTTTTACAGATAGGAAATATAGACTTACAGAACTGCATTGTTATAAAAAATGCTCTTAATATTATTGACAAAATCAGCTACTTGTCTATTGCTGTAGCTTTCACATGCAAAGATTTCATTTTTAACATGAAATATGGACTTTTTTAACAGTAAGTCCCTAAAATCCACTCAAAAATACCTAACTAAGATAAACTGATAAGACTCTCAGTGGATGAAGAACATAGATCTCTGAGATTGCTTTTTGCCTATGGTTTATAAAATAACTCATAAAAAAGCAAAAAGAAAAAAAAAAACATATGTATGCCAATTTCTCTGAATTCCTGCTGTTCATCAAGGACTTAATATGGATCCCTCTAAATGTACAAGACTAACTATGTATGAAGTGTCAGTCTAAGAAGTAAATCTTAAGAATTTCTAGATACATAAACACCAAAAAATTTAAGACAAAGGCCACTGTGTGTGGTTCTCATGGCCTTTGTATCCTTTCTGTTGAGCTGAATGGCTGCTGGAATACTGTCCTCAATTAGTGCAATAATAGACAAAAAGGGAAGGAAAGAAGCCACTATGATCCCTGGCTTATATTTCTTGCAAGATGCTGAAGACTTAAGCCTGAGGCTAGTTCTGTGCAAACAGGAAAGATCGACATGACATGTACACTGACTGAGATCTATGGAGATTTAGACTCCAGTGTTGGTGCATATGACTCAACTTTTCCTGTAAGCTCTTGCCAGCTGACCCTCGGGCAGAGAAGCTTCTCTGCTAGATGAATGAAGCTACAGAGATCTAGTGTGCAGAGCAGAAAGGTAGTGAGAACAGTACAGAAGGTAAGTCAGAACCTCAGGCCATCAGACCTCATTCTTTCTTGACTTGAAACAGAAGTCTGAGGGCTGCTTAGGGTCATCATGAATAGCATTAACATGGACAAAGGAGCCCATGAGCAAAAGTTAACAAGCTAAAAATTCAGCACTTGAAGGAGCACAAAAAAGAAGGGCTGGAGAGATGGCTCAGAGGTTAAGAGCACTGGCTGCCTCCCTTATCTTCCAGAAATGCTGAGCTCAATTCTCAGCAACCACCTGGTGGCTCACAATCATCTATTAGTGATATCTGGTGCCCCCTTCTGACACTCCATAGTGAAGGCAGAATATTGTATATGTAATAAACGAGTCCTTTAAAAAAGATGACTAAATCAATCAGGTTACCTGGTCATGTGAAGGGCATATCCACAGGCCACATTTAAAATGTGAGAATGTGTGAAATGACCTGCAATAGTTAGAAACTAGGACTATTTTTCTGTATATAAACTGTTTCTAAAATATAATCAACTCAACAATATGTAAAAGACATAGAGCCAGTGGGCCGACACAGAAATGGACACACAGAGGAAATCAACTCCTGCAAGTTGTTCCTTCACCTCCAGGCTCCGCCCAGGCATGATCTATGCGTCCATAAATTAATTTATGAATGTAAACTTTAAAAAGAAATCATAAAACATCCAGAGGAAAAGGCTTGCTTGAGGACAATAATAGTAATTTTACTAGTAGATTAAGTCAAGAAGAACTGGTGTCAGACACAGAGATGCAAATCGGATAGACCGGCAGTAATTTTTTCACTATAATATTTATAATGCCAATTTAACCATTCATTTACTGATTTATTCATTTTATTAATTAACACAATTTATTCAATAAACACATATTGAATGCTTTATATTAGTCCTAAGAAATCTCAAGCTCAGTCCCTCTGGAGATACCATTGATAATGTATAATAGGTGATGGTTCCAGATGAAGAGAAACAAAATGACTTGCAGCAATATGTGTATGTATGTGTGTGCATGCTGGGATGATGTCATTGGAATGACATCAATGACTTATAAAATTCAAGCTATATGCCGTATGCTTTATGATAAATATGATGCCTATACATTCAGTGCTGTCTTTATGTCATAGTTTCTGTCATCACTATCATAATACAAAATGCAAACATGCATAAATTTTCCTATAAAACAAAGCCTTCAAAGAACTGTTCTGTGTGTGTCTTGTTCTCTTCTCTAGCTGACATCCAGCAAATGCTCCCTGTGCCTCAGGATTGTTGAAGCGGCTTAAGAGGAAGAGGAGAGAGAGGGTGTACAGTGTGCCACGAAGTCCTTGAGGGATCCACTCTGGGAGCATAAAACCAAGGAGACTATCAATGTAAGAAAAGAATACATCAAGCCACTATCTGAAAATTGAGGTTACAAATGAGACACAGTGGAGGCTGGGGTTAAGGGGAAACATTACAACCTAGTGATTGTAAACCTACAACCTTCACAACCTTGGCAGTCTATTCCTCATAGAAGGGTTTTGTGTGGTACACACAGAAAGAAAGCCAGGTGTACTGAAAATTTTAAGATGCAAAGAGAACTAAAATAATACTGTTATAAAGAAGATAGAAGAGACAAGGTATGCTATACTTGTGAAAACTATGGATAAAAGCCACTGGAATCTGAAGTTTTGCTTTCTCTGGTTTCCCCTGCCAGTATTTAACCAGGATCTGAAAACAGAATTTGGAGAAACCATTCATATGCATAAAAGCATAGCATGCTCTTATTAGTGGTAAAATCACAAACTTTCCTTCTGCGTCCAGAGGTTCAGATCCATTGTTTAGCTTCTCCATGGCTTATACTCTAGTTCCACATGGTAACATTGCAAAAATGTCCTTATTTCTTTTTAAAAAGTGTGAAAGACTGATTCCCAGGGCATCATGCCATATACATGTCATAGCATAGTCTGTTGCTTCTCATGGACAAGTTCTTCTCTGAAATATCCATGAAATGAAACAAAGTTCTTGAGAACAGCATTATAGTTCATAAGCTATACTATAAAAGAATGTTTTCTTTACTTTTCAAGTCAAAAGTAATTATGAGTGATACTACCCCAGTCCTAACACTGTTTGAGTAGTTAATGTTTTAAAGCTCTGGGCTTTAGTACTCAGTGTATATTTTTTTGTGTGACTTAGAAATACACCAGTCTGAATGATATTTTTTTCCAGTTTCGGTTGCAAATATCTGTAAGTATCTGCAATTGTGATTACATGTTATATGACCTTGGGAGTAAATTCTTATAGCCCCCAGAGGATGCCTAAAATCGTGAGAAGTACCAATTCATGAACAAATGTTCTTTTCTAATACTTATTATACCTATGATAAAGTCCAATATATGAGTCACTATATGAAATTATCAATAATTAATGACAGTAAAATTACTATATCATAGAAAATTTATGTAAATAGAGTTTGTGTCATACAGTACTCATCCTTTCTATGATGTAAGATGGTCCTGGGCCTACATGAAGAGATTGAGTGGGGTAAGAACCAGATACATTTTAGGCTACTAGATAAGGGGCCACCTTTCCTCACACCAGAAATACAGATGCATGATTCCCACTCCAACTTTTTACTCATATTCTGAGAGATCTGATCTCGAGTGACATGCTTATGCAACAACCATTTTATTAAATGAACCATCTCCCCAGCCCCATAACTCTCCATTTCTTAATAATAGAATTCTTGCCCTCTATGAAAAGAGAGGAAGTTGCCTTCAGCATAGAGACTAGACAACTATTTTTAAATCAATTATTGCATGGGTATGACCTAGAGGAATGTAGGACAGCAGAGGCAAGACCTGGTATAGGTATTTAGGAAGGCAAAAAAAAAAAAAAAAAAACCAACAACAACAACAAAAACCCATCCTGTGATGAAGTCAACTTTACATAGAAATTTTAAAGTATGGCTTCACAGTTGTACAAAAGTTTTGATGAATCTTATAAGAATTTTTTTTTAATCTTGTTTAACCTGCCTTTCCTCAATTATCAGATTTGGCTTCCTGGGAATGTGTGCCTAGAGGCTGCAAAAAGCAAACAATATTACAGCTAACGTTTATTGCATTTTTTATGATACTGGAATTCTTGAGTGTTTTAAATGTTTGCTTTGTTCTTGTAATAACCTACAGTGTTGACTGTTGCCATTTCACAGATAAAAAAATATCATGAATCATTAAATGACCTGATGAGGATGTTGATAGCAAAGAACAGGCAAAAAGGCATGAGGCTGGATGGTCTGATTCTGAGAACCACTCAATTACTGTACATAGCATTTTACCTAGAGGCAAAAACCAACCAAACAACAGAAAAACAATGCAGACCCCAAGTCGTATTCATGTGTGTGATACTTTATCTAGTATAGGTGTATTTTTAAATCAAATTACCCAAACCTCAGAGGTAGTACAAAGTGAACCAATCATAAAGAAGACCATCAGCACCCTATGTCCATAAAATGAGTTCTTCATCACTCAAGGAGGACCTGACTCTTTTTGAAACTACACTGAACAATGCAAAAGGACACCAAGAGGAATGGGAACGAAAATGTTGACATTCTAAGGTGACTTTCCCCCGAATCTTCTTCTACTTTTCCATCTCTTATATCAACTACTTCAAAATGATTTCACACCTCTTTACTTTTATGTCCAACACATGGTCCTCTCTGCCTCCATTTCAGCTCCTGTGTCACTGGCTGAGACCAATCAGGAACACATTCTCTCAGTATAGGGCATTAGCTTTATAATGAGACTTTTGACCATGAGTCACAAATAAACATACATATGAAGAAAGCAGGTTCCCATAAAAATGATAATAGAACACAATCTATTATAAAGTTTAAGAAGTTCAAAGGAACTGATTTCAAATTGGTTGTATTTGTGACAATATAATTCTTGACTGTTCCTGATGTAAGTGTCTATACAACACAGACATGTGCACATGCACACAAAACTATTATTAGAAAGGAAGATGAAAACAAGCATACAAAGAATGTTGAGTCCTATAAATATGGCCCTGTAATCCATTTGCTTTGCTGTGGCTCAATCATCAGGCTTCCATAAGACATCCATTGTGAGGAGCACTGTGGTTGAATCCCATGATCATTATTTCACATTTGAACCTGGGCATCACTTTGACTTTGCCATGAAAAATGCCTACATTTAGTGTTTCCTGTTTCAGAACAGTGGATTTTGATTAATCCATTTCTTAACATAGAACAGTTGCCAGAGTTGGGTGTGTATCTTTGGACACTATGATACAGCTACCCATCTTTTTCTTCCTACCCAATACATCTACTTCTGAGCAATATTTTCCTTACCACCGGGTCAAAACCTACTAGTTATAGAAGTCATGTGTTTCAGAAAGAAAGAAAAAAGTCAACCAATTAGCCAGAAACAGCCTGGTTCACTATGAACTCTCCAAGTAGCTTGAGGGTAATGAAAGGACTCAGAAATCACAAAAGAAAGAAAAGTCACTGATGGGAGTAGAGAGAAAAATAAATAACCTTTCACAAAATTATATTTCCCCAGATTTTTCTCTCATTTTTTTGCTAAAATTTTATTTCAGAAAACAGTTCTGGTGGTGAAACATTCAATATAACACTGTATTTATACCAAAGGAAAAGATTAAATTTAACTATTGGAATGAAAATAATCAGTCAATTTAGGTAAACAAGATTTAACAGTATAACTAGTCTTCAAGAGGGTTTATTGAAGTTAAATAAACCAACTGTAGTTTATTAATGCTACGCAACTAACTAGTCAATAGGCAGATGGGGTGCTGGTGAAGAGAAACTTAAGAACCCTCCAGAAAATGACATGAATTAAAGGTGAATCATGACATGCCATTTATATCCAGCCTGGATCAACCAAGGAGCGTTTGAGCCAAGCTCTCCATTGTGTCCATGACCTGCAGTGCCTTAGGAAGACTCCTTTGTCATCTCTATATTACACTGCTGTGAAATTATGCCCAGAGAGCTGATAACAAGAGGACCAGGAGGATTAAGATGCCTGTGAAGTTCACTGGTGAGTGGAAGGTAACTAAACAAAATTCAATATCTATGTCTATGGTATCTATACATCTATGTATCTATGTGCATAAATACCTATGTATGAATAACTCATGCATATATAACACATATACACAAGTAAATTAATCAGAAAAGAAAATTAAAAGTTTAGAAACTCAAATTTTAAAAGTCCTCATGCATCTGCTGGAGAAAGAAGCCTCTCAAATTTTGGAAAAATTTGTAACTACAGCAGAATATAATTAGGGGTCATTTTATTGTTATTTTTATTGTATGCCCAGTAGTATCTGGTTTTATGCTAGGTCTCCAGGCTATCTAGGGCCAGGTTTTAGGTCACCCAAACAGTGCCATGTATCGGTTCTTTCTCATGGAGTGGGTCTTAAGTGAAATCAAACACTCGTTTGTAACAATATCGCTGTCTGCTACCATTGCCCTAGCATATTTTGCAGGCAGGACATATTGTACATCACAAGTTTTGTGGCTGGTTGGTGTTCATGTCTCTCTTTTAGTAGCATGCAGAGCACCTCCCCATGCCAAAGACACTAACTAGAATATAAGGGTAGTGTGGTGATATATATTTAATTTAAAAATAGCCTAGACTATCAGACAACAGAGACATCTCTCCAGTCTTTTGTTTATTTTTGCTTGTTTGTTTGCTTTGAGACAGGGTTTTCTGTGTAATACTTCTGCCTGTCCTGGAACTTGCTTTGTATACCAGCTGGCCTCAAACTAACAGAGATGCTCCTGCCTCTGCCTACCAAGTGCTAGAACTAATGGCTTTCAGGGCTTAGCTCTGTGGGTGACTCTCCTTTGGTAATAGTCCTAAGGAATAACTACAAAGATCTACAGACAGACATTAGACAGAGAGAGCCCTTGGAAAACATATGATTTTCCATCATATCCCTCTTGTAAGAGCTCAGAGAATACCATGGAAGAGGAGGCCAAAGGAGTATGGGAACCAGAATGGGTGGAGGACACCAGGAGAATAAGATCCTCCAAATCATGGAGGCTAAGCTGATATGCAATCAGAGACTGACACAGCAAGCATGGGGCCTACACAGGTCTGCATCAGGTCCTCTGTGTATAAATTATTGTTTTCAGTTTAGCACTTTTACGAGACTTCTGAATGTATGAATGAGTGGATATCTGGTTCCTGAGGACTCTTTTCCCTTTGTTGGTTTACCTTGTCCAACGTCAATGTGATGGATTTTTGTCTTATCTTTCGGTATTTTATTTTGTTATGTTTTGATATTTTAAAAAGGAATAAGAAAAATTTAAAACCGGGGAAAAATTCTAATGTATGCATGGGTCCTTATTTGCAGAGTGGCCTGGTTGCAGGTTTAAAATAAATTATGTTAATAATAGAAGCTACATACAATATGTGAATAATTTGTGTGAGATATGCCCTAGTGTTCAGAATAAGAACACCCAGTACTTCTAAGTGATAAGGTGTAGTAAGTGGATGCCAGAAAAATCACAGAGAATAGCAACATGGTGTAGCACGTGACTATTTGAAAATTTAAAAAATCATCAAACCTTTTGATTGTTATTTTTATTTAGCAATTGACCAGACTAATAAACAACAGAAAATAATTTCTTTTGTAAAGTGAAAATTTACTGCAAGTAAGGCAAACAAGGATGTATAACCAAGATGTAGAGAATCAGAAGAGATAATCTGTGTGTGACAACAAAAAAGGCAAAGCCAACTAAACAAACAGATGCAGGAAATGAACACCAGGACACCCAGGGACAAGCACAGATCACATAAAGCACTTCATGACATGGAGTCTAGAAAATCTGGAGCAATGGATTTCTTCTACTTAAAGAGACTGCATCACAAAAGCCAGAGAGCAGAGAGCTGCCAGGTAATCCCCAGCTTCTCAAAAGTAACTCCATTTTTTTTTTTCCTTTATTTTGTATTTATTAAAAAAAAAACACAGTAAAAAGAATTTAAAATGTGGAAGAGTTAACAATAACTATATAGAGGATAAGAATGATAAGCATGGCTTATCAAGGGTAGACATACAAATAAGATTGCTACACCTATATTTTCTTTGTGTTCATCTTTCCCTCTGAATTTTTTTTTTTTTTCC